>JAPMOQ010025622.1:0-25918 GCA_026543055.1 Argiope trifasciata
GACGCCGGCAAAGTATAATTTAGAAACAATAAATAAAATAATTCTGATACCGCCATTATAAAAATCGATAGAGAATTTGCAATTTTTTTTTCTAACTTTATAATAATGTCGGAATCTGTCTCAATAATAATAATTTTTAAAAAAAGGCTGATATTAGAATTCTAAGATCGTATCGAATGGCTAAGACTCTTCCAACAAGCATTTGGGTTTTGATATTATTTTTTAAATTTGAACTTTTTGTCAGGATTGTCGGTTTTTAACTAAAATCATGATAATAACAACTACCGATGATTAATTTTAGGTATAAATGTCACATTGGAAGAAGTCTTTCAGCTGATTTTTTATAACTAGAAAAAGGAATAATTTAGAAACAATAAATGAAACATTTCTGATACAATCGTTATAAAGATAAATAGAGAATCTGCAATTCTTTTTTTTTCTAACGTTATGCGATTATCATTGATTTGTTTAGAGAAGAATTTCCATTTTTTTTTCTCATAACAAATTGGCTCTTGCTTTTGATCCGTGTCATTTAGATTTTCTACATGTCAGGTATAAAGAACATCCCTTAGAAATAGGAGAAAGATATATTTCCTACTAATGGAAGTAACGACCATTAGGTTATAAACAATCCAACAGATATGGATAATCGATCGAAACCAAACAAAAAAACATAGAGAAAGAAAGAGCATTACGTGGAAATTGAAGGAAACAATAATCACTGCAGAGATTATATCGTAAATCACCTCAACTCGCATTTGTTTTTATCCAAAATTTTTAAGAAAACAAAACCAAAATAGAACCCTTCCTCTGGTACCTTAAGAAAAATCACTAATGCAACCACAGCTTAAAAAATATAAATGAATCAAACAAGAGTATCAAAATAAATCAAGAGAACTGTAGAAATCCAGACTAAATCTCGAAACAACAAATCTTCGAAATCCCCAAACCCAAGCCATATGTGCCACCTTCTTTAATTTATCTTCAACAATCTTGTTTTGCAAAGATTTAAGTTGGGATACATTCATTCATTTGTTTTTGCTTTGTTTGCCTTCAAACCTACATTTTGAGATCGATTCTCTTCCCTTTGTTCTGTTTATTTCGTTTGTAGGGGGGTGGATTCCATTGAAGAAAGTGCCTCTGGGGTATAGTTTCGAATAGATTTTGGAAGAGGCATAAAGCTATAATTAATTTCAAGGAACAAAATGGAGGGTTTTTTTTTGCCATGGGTTCATACATCTTGTGGCACATGTGGTTTTAACTCAAAAGGGATAGAAATGTTTTTTGAAAAAAAAATACCTTTTGTCAGAAAACTTTAAATCTTAAATTTGACAGCATGAAATATTTCTTAATAATTTATTTGTCGTATTTCATGTTATAGTGCAGAAATTTTAAAAATAAGAAAAGAAGATTTTCTTTTAAAGTTATATTTAGACAGCATTTCGTATTCCTAATATGAACCTTAATATAGATAAAAAGTTGCACATTAACAATTCAATGTATTGTCGTACATACTGTATAGCTTAAATTAATATATTCTTTTAATAACGCTGTAGATTTTTTTTAAATTACAAAAGTAAACTATTGGTTTTTAAAACATCGGATCTTATTGAAAAAGAAAAATAAGGTTGTAGTTTTCAGAATATTGTTTACGAAAAATGAAATAATATCAGATAAGTTGTAATGATAAGAAATTCTATTTGAACATATTTATTAAAATTTGACTGAAATAGTAATGAAACGTCGTTTTATAAATAAAGCACAAATAATAGCAGAAGAGATTTCATATTTAAGATAAAAATGTACGTTTTTGATTTCATTTAAAAAATAATAATTTTTTTAATGGAAGAAAATCATTTTTTTTTTACCAAACTGTATAATTCATTTTTTTTTCAAATGGATTCATCGTTAAAAAAGTACGTCCAGCTATAATCAAAAGAAAAGGTTCAATGAATTTAAATCCACTATTCAAGTTTCTTTTTTCAATTCTAGAATTTAATTTATTGTAAAAGATTTATAAAAAAAAACTCACTTCAAAAAAATTACGATAAATGCTAATCGTTTCTAATATACTTTACGAGAAAAAAACATATAAAATTGCTTTAAAAAGTGAATATTAGATAGTGTAAATTAGTAGAAATTAAATACGATGAAATAATTTTAAAAGGTAACAATAATTTAATTAATTTTTCTTTTTTAAAAAATTAAATCAATTATTGTGGAATGCTGGCAACCTTAATTCCTAGAAAGTGAATCTATCCATCTATCCTAAATATATATGTCCTAATATATTCGCAACAAAACATTGGCTCAGTTCACAACAACGCATTAACTTAGTTAAATTGAACAAAGCATTTTTATTGACATTTCAAAGGTCCTGTCTAATAGCTACATATTTTACATAACTTTGTAATAAGATTTTCTGGCAGAAAGAAAAATAACAGCCTACAAAACTCGAGATTGATACAGGTGTAGGTTTTAGTATCATTATCTGATACAGTTTCATAATATTATCTATTCATCTTTAAAATATATTTCCTAATATATTTACAAAAAACATCAACCTAATTAAATTGAACAAAGCCTTTTTATGGACATTTCAAAGGCCCTATCAAATAATTACACATTTTACAGAAGGTTGTAATAAGATTTTGAGACAGAAAGAAAAACAACAGCCCCCGAGACTCGAGAAAAATGTAAGTGTAGGTTTTAGTATCATCATCTGATACAGTTTCATAGTATTATCTATCCATCCATCTTAAAACTGTAAGCCTTAATTTATTCACAACAAAACATTAGCTTAGTTGAATTGAACGGTTTCTTTATTGATATTTCAAAGGTTCTATCAAATAGCTGTATACTTTACAGAACGTTGCAATAAGATTTTCAGACTGAAAAAAAAAAAAAAAAACCAGCAGCCTACAAGACTCGAGAAGGATGTTGGTCTAGGTTTTAGTCTCATCATCTGATACAGTTTTATAATATTATCTATCCATCCTAAAAATATATGTCCTAAAATATTCACAACAAATCATTAACTTAGCTAAATTGAACAAAGCCTTTTTATTGACATTTCAAAGACACTTTCAAATAATTACATATTTTTCAGAAAATTGTAATAAGATTTTCAGACAGAAAGAAAAATAACAAACTACAAGACTCGCGAAGGATGTAAGTATAAGTTTTGGAATCATCATCTGATTCAATTTCTTAATATTATCTATCCATCCTAAAAGTATATGTCCTAATATATCGACAACAAAGCATTAACTTGGTTAAATTGAGCAAAGAAGTTTTATTGACATTTCAGAGGTCCTATCAAATAGCTGTATACTTTACAGAACGTTGTAATAAGATTTTCAGACTGAAAAAAATATAACAACGAGACTCGAGATTAATACAGGTCTAGGTTTTAGTATCATCATCTGATACAGTTTCATAATATTATCTATCCATCCACCCTAAAAGTACATGTCCAAATATATTCACAACAAAACATTAACTTATTTAAATTTAACAAAGCCTTTTTATTGAAATTTCAAAGGTCCTTACAAATAGCTACATATATTTTACAGAAAATTGCAATAAATGTTTCAGAGAGAAAGAAAAATTACAGCCTATGCGACGCGAGAATGATGTATGTCTAGGTTTTAGCATCATCATCTGATACGGTTTCATAGTATCAACAATCCCTTCATCCTTAAAATGTATGTCTTAATATATTCACAACAAAAATTAAGTTAGCAAGCATAAACTTAGTTAAACTGAACAAAGCAGTTTCATTGACATTTCAAATCGTTACATATTTTACAGAAAGTTGTAATAATGTTTTCAGACAGAAAGGAAAAAAAACCCTACGAGACTCGAGAAAGATGTAGGTTTTAGTATCATCATCTGATACAATTTCTTTATATTAACTATCCATCAGTCCTAAAAATATATGCTCTAGTATATTCAACTTGAATTGAGCAAAGCAATTTCCTTGACATTTCAAATAATTACATATTTTAGAGAAAGTTGTAATAAAGTTTTTAGACAGAAAGAAAAACAACACCCTACGAGACTCGAGAAGGATGTAGGTCTATTTTTTAGTATCATCATCTAACACAGTTTCATAATATTATCTATCCATTCATCCTAAAAGGATATGTCCAAATATATTCACAACTAAATATTAACTTAGTTAAATTGAACAAAGCAGTTTCATTGACATTTCAAATCGTTACATATTTTACAGAAATTTGTAATAAGGTTTTTCAAATAGAAAGAAAAGTCACAACCAGCGAGACTTATTCCACCACCAACCATTTACTTATTTCATTTAGCATGAGGAATATAGATGGTTAAGGTTTGTTTTTCCCTACGCTGCATGAAAAAGGAAAACCCCGAATTCCCGCTCACACCCCGCATCTAATCCCTGGAGTGCAGTTTCTGTGAGATGAGGGAGATTTTAGATCTGTGAGGATAGGGGAAAAAAGAAGATAGAACGCTGGCAAAAAGAAAAAAGGCGAAGCATCAGCTAGTACGCGATTTAAGCTCGGACGAAAGGAAATGGAACCAAACAGCTGATGGAAACCGTTATACGTAGTGGGACCAATATTCTTTCCGGACACAAATCCCCCCTTTTTCCAAAAGGAAATGGACTTTTCCAGGGCCTCTCCAGAACTTGCGTTTTGCGTTTAGTGATCAGGTGTAAGGTTTACTCAAAAAAAGAGAGATGAAAGCGAAGAAGAAGAAAAAAAAGTCAGACTGGTGAAATTTTTCTTGATTTTGAGATTACCTCAGCAGTTGACCAGGAGAAGACTTTGGTAATGTCTTTCAGATCTTTTTTGCTGCAGTGGCTCCATATTGAAGTTTCGAGTGACAAGAAAAAGTGCTCGAGTACTAAAGCATTGCTATATTACTTTTAAGAATTCGTTGTTATTTTGTGTTTTTTTATCAAACATTTGGTAATAAATAACGTTTCGCCATTCTGTGCAAGGAAATAGATTTGATATTTTATACTTTGATTCTAATATTTCGCAGCTTATGGCCTTATACAAGCAAATACAATATATTTACCATCTCTAAAGCATCTTGGAGACAACCAAATGGCTGAATTTGGAAACAGGTGAATGTGTTTTATTCTTCTATAAGTATAGAGGAAGATATTTTGAAATCCATGCTTTCCATAGGAAATATTTTTCGGGTTCTACACTCAATAACCCAGGGATATTTTGACCTTTCAGTTTCGCCACAATACAAAAGTCATGTATTTGAAGTGAAAAAAAAGTTTATTTCTTTTAGAATTCCCATTTTTTACATTTTATTGTAAAATTTTTCGAAATTTTAAATGACTGTTAAAGCGGTTGCAGTCTGTGGAGTTAATATTGGTGAAGCATTACTTCCAGTTTACGACATTTTATTAAATAGAGCTAAATATTAATAATTAATCTATACTAATTACTATGAGAGTAGTATTATGAGATTTGAGCTTGTTGAATTAGTAACTATTTTCATCACATAATGAGCAAATATGTTAATTAGGAAATCTTCTATAGGAAAAGTTTTTTATGTTCTGCTCACAATAAACCAGGAATATTGTAGCCTTTCTGTTTCACAGCATTACAAAAGTCATGTATTTGAGAAAAAAAGTTGATTTCTTTTAGAATTCCCATTCATTACATCTTATTGTAAAATTGTTTGAAATTTTAAATAACTATTAAATCAATAGATGTCTGTCTGTGGCGTTAATATCGGTGCAGCATTAATTCAATTTTACTGTATTTTTTAAAATAGAGCTAAATATTAACATATATATTGATAATTAATTTATCCTAATTACTCTGAAAGTGGTATTATAAGGTCTGAGAGTAGTATTATAAGACTTAAATTATTAGCTATTTTATGAGTAGTATTATGAGACGAATTATTAACTATTAGAACTGCGCGTTGTATTGTCACGAATATTTAAATAAATACACAGTCAGTTTTAAACTAACAAACAAGTTTATTGAAGGAAAGTAAAGACTTGCAAGTTTACAAGGTCGAGAAGTAGCCCACGACTAGTGGATTTCAACTTTTATACAAGAACAGAATATTCGAGAAACAGTTAATTTACATAACAAAGAAAAGGTCTAGAATGTTAGAAAACACAAGGAAATAATAACTAAACTAAGAAATAAACTAAAAACCCATATCTTGGATATAACATCCATTCGAGCTTCGAACCCGCAAATTCTGGGTTTGGATTGCGTGCTTTGACCACTGGGTCACTGAGCTCATGGTAGACTTTCTTTATGCGGCAGTATTATGAGTAGTGTTATGAGACTTTAATTATTAACTCTTTTCATACGATAATGAGTAAATTTGTTATTAAGGAAATGTTCTATAGGAAATGGTTTCTCATGTTCGGCACACAATAACCCAATGAGATTTTAGCCCTTCAGTTTCGCCGCAATACAAAATTCTTATATTTGAAGGGAAAAAAGTTGATTTCTTCCTGAATTCCAATTCTTAACATCTCATTTTAACCTTGTTTGAAAATTTAAGTAACTATTAAATAGATAGCCATCCATCTGAGGCGATTATATTGGTGCAGTATTAATTCCATTACACTGCATTTTTTTAAAACAGCCCACAATATTAATAATTAATTTATCCTTTTACACGGAGAATAGTATTATGAAACCTGAAAGTAGTAATATGAGATTTGATTTATTAACTGTTTTCGTCAGATATTGTGTAAATTTGTTAATTTTAACCAGACAACTCGGGATTGTTAGTCTTTTTCAAATGAAATTGCCAGTCAGGCTGTGAAAACTTTGAAAATTAAAAAAAATTAAAGAAAAAGTCATTTTTTAATTCTATTAACATCAAAGAAGCTCTTGGGAATTTAAAATAATATTGACGATGATTGAATAAGCTGCTTTCTTTGAGAAAATAAGAAAGAAATGAAAAGAAGCTTGGCACCAATAATTAATATTACAGCATAAAGCAAGTTTACCACGAACTCAGTGGTCAAATAGTCAAAGCACGCGATCCGAAAACAGAGTTTGAGGGCTCGATGCTCGCCATGTCTGTTATATCCAAAATATGGATTTTTAGTTTGCTTCCTTATTTTCTCTAACATACTAGACCTTTCTTTATCATGTAAATGAATTGTTTCTCGGATATTCTGTTCTTTTATAAAAGCTGATAAAAGAACAGAACTTGTAAAGTTGTTCTCGACCTTGTAAAGTTGCAAGCAGCTACTTTCCTTCAAGGAACTTGTTTGTTAGTTTAAAGTTCAAGGTGTGTTTATTGAAAGCTCTGTGACATTATTACACTCTAGGTGATGTGATACTATTATATCTCACATTTTTGGAACATATACAGTTAATTAAGAAGAGAATTTATGCATATCAATTTTATCATCTGTCAACACTATGAGTTCAAGAATGAGATGTGAAGCCATTTTGTCCTCATTTTCTATTGCAGGACATTCCTTCTTCTAAATAAGCAATACTCATGCTACAGTTATGAATATTTTGTAGCCAACCTCTGTACTCTTGTAATTACCGCGGCGACTCTGTGACAGAGTGTTCTAGATTGAAAGGTTAAACATAATTTTAACTTTCTAATTTTTTTCATAGAAGAAAAAATGTTTATAGCTTTTAATATTCTATTTTAAAATTTAGGTCAAAAAAGGGATTAATTTCCTTGCATTCGGTATGCTGATTTATATAACTGTTTTTCTTATGGCGCTTGCAACTGGACAAACCCGCTGTTACGTAAACAGCGCTTTGAACCAACAGGATGCGTCTCTTGCATTTTTCATTGAAGACATTTAGGGCCAAGAGCACAACTTTGCCACTCACGCGTCAGAAACCTTTTTAAGGAGTAGACTATCATTCATGCATTTTCATTCACTCAAATCGTAATTTTAATTACGATGATAGGAAATCTTACAGATCGTACGATTAAAATGGAAATCGTACGATTCACAAATCGTAATTAAGACCTGAATCAGAGAACGATCACCTCTGAACCAGTAACCCTTAGTGGTATCACTCTCGACATGGAAGATGGACCATGAAAGATTTATATGTGAGCCAGTCAACAACAAACGGTGAATCTTCGGCTGGGGGATTGGAACTCGTAACCTAACGGACACGAGTCCAACGCCCTATCAACCAGGCTATCCAGGCCTTACGCTATTTTATAAAAAATACGCATAACAGTGATGACAAAAAAATAAAGAAAAGAAAGGGGACCGTTTTTTTGCAAAGACATCTAGAAGAACTGACGGATGTAATTAAAGCCTCGAATAAAACGAATAATGAGAACTTTTTAAAATAAACATTCTGTAAAATTCATTCTCAAAAACCTGACATAGAAGTACATTCAGTCAATGGTAGAGTGATCATTAACCGGTCAACACCCCAATTATTGGCCAATTAGGGAGATCCTGTTTTATTTAAACTGCAATTTCCTCTCTGAGGCTCTCCCACACAGGAAATCAATTAGAATAGGAAAGTTAGAAATGTTGCAGAAAAAATATTAAAATAGCTATTATGCATCCAGTACCTTTTTTCAATATAATTATGGAGTCCATTGTGCATCTTGTACAAGGCCATGTGACCTTAAATGACAATGATTCTCATCTAATGCGCATTTTCAATATATTTATGGAGCCCATTGTACACCTTGCATAAGAACATGAGACATTAGATGACAATGGTTCTTAATTAACACTGTTTTTCAATATATTTGTGTAATCCATTGTATACCTTGCATTACACCACGACACATTAAGTTACAATGAGATACATATTTACGTTCGTCAAATGACATTAACATCAAATATAAATATTCCGTATGTAGGAAAGGAATTTAGTTCGATAATGTTATTGAAAATTAGGATTCAATACAAATCAGTTTATGATGAACTTATTAATATTACTTTAATTATGTGTTGCTTATTTCCCTCGTACCAGTAAAAATAATGCTCTGGCAAGTAAAATGTTCCCAAAAATAAATTTAATTAGTCTGTATTTGCCTTTAATTTTAAGGACGTTTTATGTAAGTACTTTTTTCTTCGTAAGCAAGAAAATAACGAGAAGTAAACACCGCTTTACAGCAATTAACGAAGTACATTTAAAATTGCGCCCTCAAGCAATTAAAAATGAATTATCATTAAGAACAACAACAACGTATCCAAAGCATTCTTTGCACTGTGACTCATTGCGAGAAAGGAAAACTCAAAAAACCTAATCCAAAAGAGCTCCTTCCAACATAAAAAGAAACAAATTTATTTAGGCTTTACTGAAAACAAAGAGAAAATTTTTATTGCAGTTTGAGAAGGCAATAATTAAATTACATTTCTGCATGAAAAAAATCTTTATGAATAAGCTAAGAAACATTCTCATTTAAAATTGCGTTCTCAAATAATTAAAAATGAATTATGATTAAGAACAATATTATATCCGAAAAATTCTTTGCACTGTGACTCATTGCCTGAAAGGAAAACTCCTAAAACCTAATCCAAAAGAGCTCCCTAATACATAAAAAGAAACAAATCTGCTTAGTCGTCACTGAAAACAAAGAGAGAATTTTTACTTTCTGTTTGGAAAGCAATAATTAAATTACGTTTATGCATGTATAAATAAAAAAAAAACCCTTTACGAGTGAGCTAAGAAACACTGTCATTTAAAACTGCGTTCTCAAACAATTAAAAAGGAATTATTCTTAAGAACGACATTGCATAAGAAGCATTCTTTGCACTGTGACTCTTTGCCAGAAAGGAAAACTCCAAAATACCTAATCCGAAAGATCTCCCTCCAACATAAAAAGAAACAAGTTTATTTAAGCTTTACTGAAAACAAAGTATTTTTGCTTTCTGTTTGAGAAAGCAATAATTAAATTACGTTTCTGCATTCAAATACAAAAAAACAAAAACAAACAAAAAAAAAACCCTTTTACGAATGAGCTAAGACTCTCATTTAAGATTGCGTTCTGAAAGAATTAAAAACGAATTATCATTAAGAACAACATTGTATCCGAAAAATTCTTTGCACTGTGACTCTTTGCCAGAAAGGAAAACTCCTAAAACCTAATCCGAAAGAGCTCCCACCAACATAAAAATTTATTTATTCTTAACTGAAAACAATATGATAATTTTTACATTCTGTTTGAGAAATCAATAATTAAATTACGTTTCTGCATGCGAACATATTAAAAAATCTTTACGAATGAGCTAAGAAAAACTCTGATTTAAAAATGCGTTCTCAAACAATTAAAAACGAATTATCATTAAGAACAACATTGTATCCGAAGCATTCTTTGCGCCGTGACTCTTTGCCAGAAAGGAAAATTCCAAAATACCTAATCCGAAAGATCTCCTTCCAACATAAAAAGAAACAAGTTTATTTAATCTTTACTGAAAACAAAGTATTTTTGCTTTCTGTTTGAGAAAGCAATAATTAAATTACGTTTCTGCATTCAAATACAAAAAAAAAACCTTTTATGAATGAGCTAAGACTCTCATTTAAGATTGCGTTCTCAAACAATTAAAAACGAATTATCATTAAGAACAACATTGTATCCGAAGCATTCTTTGCAATGTGACTCATTGCCAAAAAGGAAAACTCCAAAACCCTAATCCGAAAGAGCTCCCTCCAACGTAAAAAGGAAACCGAATGTACCTTATGACTTACCTTTCTTATCATTTCCCCGGTGTCTGCATTAGTCTTTTAAGCTGTTAGAGATGTCTGGAAGTCGAGACGCCTATGTCATATAAATGAAATAACTTAATGAAAAAGAAGGTTTTGTTTCTCCAAAGACATTCCTGAAGCAAACAAAGAAGACGAAACAATTTTAAACCTCTCTCTCTGGCTGAATTCCACTGTTTACGACATTTTTTTTCCTCTTTATTTTAAGTAACAGAGTGAAATGTTAAAAAGTTTGTGCAAGTAACAAAAAGAAGCGAGAGTTTTGTAACTTCTGCTGGATTGAAATTAATTATGAGAGAAGCTATTTAGTGGATTCAGATTATATATCATATTAATGAATTTTTCAAGTCAACTTAAGTAATTCTCTGTTGTTTATTTTTGATATTACGCAACTCTAGAAGCTTCTTGTTCTGTTAATCTTAAGTACCTTTTAATGACATAAATAGTTTCCACGAATTGAATCTGAAGTTTTTTTTATAAAGTTCACTACTTTGAACATGAATACAAGAAGACGTAAAATTCTGCTTACTGGGTATAATGGATAAAGGAGACATAAAATTGGCTTACTAGGTATAAAGGATGAGATGAAACACAAAAACATGGATTGTTTGACATGGGAATGAATGAAAGATTTTATTACTACCTTGATGAACTAAATGTTAAACAAAAATGTGGAGACTGTTTGCACTTTTATAGTATGCGCTGCGAAATGTTTGTTAATCTTAAATGCCTCTTGATGACATAATTAGTTTCCACGAATTGAATCTGAAATTTTTTATATAATTCACTACTTTGCACAACAATCCAAGGAGACATTGAATTCAGCTTATTAGGTATAAAGGATGAGTTGAAATACAAATTGATGAAATATTTTATAACTTCTTTGATGATCTAAATGTTAAACAAAAATGCAGAGAATGTTTGCACTTTTATAGTATGTGCACGTATACTTGCTGCAAAATGCTTGTTAATCTTAAGTACCTCTTTATGACATAAATAGTTTCCACGAATTGAATCTGAAGTCTGTTTATATAGTTCACTACTTTGAACAAGAATACAAGGAGACAAAGAATTCGTCTTACTAGGTATAAATTATGATGAGGAAAAAAAAACAAAACAAAAAAACGAAAAGATTGACATGGGTATGAATGAAAGATTTTATAGCTACCTTGATGAACTAATTGTTAATCAAAAATGCATAGACAGTTTCCAGACAGAGAGAAGTGCACTGCAAAATGTTTGTTAATTTTAAGTACCTCTTGATGACATAAATAGTTTCCACGAATTGAATTTGATGTCTGTTTATATAGTTCACTACGTTGAACAAGAATACGAAGATAAATAAAATTCAGCTTACTCGGTATAAAGGATGAGATGAAACACAAAAATGAAAAAATTGACATGGGAATGAAGGAAAGATTTTATAACTACCTTGATGAAATAAATGTTAAACAAAAATGTAGAGACAGTTTGCCCTTTTATATTAAGTGCACTTATAGTTGCTGCAAAATGTTTTTTAAAATCTTAATTACCTCTTGTTGACATAAACAGTTTCCACGAAATAAATCTGAAGACTGTTTACACAGTTCAATACTTTAAACTAGAGTACACGAAGACATAAATTCCAGCTTACTAGGTATTAAGTTAGAGATGAAAACACAAAAATGGTAAGATTGACATGGGAATGAATGAAAGATTTTTTAACTATCTTGATGAATTAAATGTTAAACAAAAATGTAGAGACAGTTAGCACTTTTATAGTATACCACCAGGTTCCTGGCGCGTTGTTGCCGCAGAAGAAATAATTTTCGAAATATCATATGAAATTTAAAATAACTGTCTTCTTTAATTGGGAATGATAGAAAGAATAGATTTAATTTTCTTATCAGAAATGAAAACATTAATTGTAATTGAATGATATATAGATGAAAAGTGTAAATAGTGTTTATTCTATTCTTTCTTATTTTATTATTCAACAGCTTCAGGGCAGGCAATATTTTTGTTTTTATTTTTCCATCTTCAGCAAAAACAAATAAATTTTCTGACAGTTCGACTCATACGCCTCCAGCATACAAAGGGTTATGTGAAAAACATGTATTTTTTAGGTTCAGTCCGAACATATAAAGAGCAAGTAATAAGTAGTCAAAGTTTTATCGCGATAGGATGAGAAGCACAGCAGCGCATAAGTTCATAATTCACTTTTAATTCACATAATTCATTTTTATTTATATAGATTACATTATTTTACTATGCCAATAACTATCCCGCAAGTAATAACTTGTCAAAGTTTTATCGAGATCGGATGAGAGAACGAGGCAGCGCATACGGTACAAATAAACAAAAGCTTATCAATCATTGATTAATAAATGCGGGAAATAGATCGAAATATATTTTTATATATTACATAATTTTACTATGCCTATAACCATCCCGTAAGTATAAGTAATAGGTTGCCAAAGTTTTATCGCAATTGGATGAGCGGTACGGCAGGGCATGAGAAACATACAAAGAAACATTCATTTTTATTTATATGGATGTACGTATACTTGCTGAGAAATATTTTGTATCCGAAAGGCACTTCAGGTTTATTCGTAAGCATTTACTTATATAGTACTGATCTATTTGGACGTTATTCTACTTGCAATCGTTTTGTAATCCTTCCGTGTTCGTCAACTGTTCTACACAGAAATTTTGCCCATAAAATCTTTCAATATTTTTTGCATTCTGCATGCAATCGTTCTGTTAACCTTCCACTATCTTTAAGTATTCTACTCAAGATATTTTGTCCTTAAAACTTTTGCATGTTTTCTATATTTCGCATATAATAGTCCCGTAATCCTTTCAAGCTCCTCAATTGTTTTACACAAAACGTTTTTCTAATGAAATTTTTGCATATATTTTGCACTCTACATGCAATCATTCTGTAATCTTTCCATGCTTTTCAACTATTCTACACAAGAAGTCATGCCCATCAAATTGCTGCATGTTTTCTGCATTTTGCATACAATATTCCTGTAATCCTTTAAAGCTCGTCAATTGTTCTACACAAAACGTTTTGATCATGAAATTTAAGCATATATTCTGCACTTTTCTTGCAAATCTTGTAATCCTTCAATGCTCGTCACCTATTATACACAAGAAATCATGACCATCAAACTTTTGCATGTTTTCTATCCTTTAAATAATTGGAACTGAAATGTAGCTACAATTTAATACATCGTCCTGGAATTTAAAGTCTTACTTTAACACGATTTTTAGATTTTTTAAAAAAAATCTTTTTTAATAATTTGTCTAATGAATTTCAAAGTCTTTTTAGTATGACCATATATCAAATATTTCACACCATGTAATCTTATTACTTTTGCCTAAATCATAGAATTGTAGTGAACTCGTGCAATGATTTATTGAACTATTGTTGGACTATTTCGAAACGAAAATTCTCTTTATTCCGAAGTAAATCTCTTTCCCAAGAGACATATAACAGTCTTAGAATACATTTTTAATTTTTTTATAGAGGAAGAAAAAAAAGAGTTTTTTTATAACATCTATTAATAACAGTAGATCATTAAGAACAATCATAAAAACATGCAATAATAATTTCACCCTCATTATTACTTGTGAAATAACTATTTTGCATAAGAAATTGGATTTTGTTCTCTCTAATGAATTTCATGATGTTTAATTGACTTATTTTTCAGTATTTAATTAATTTTTTTTACAGAAACATAGCACAAGCAGCTATTTTATTACTCAGAGAAAACTTTAATTTCTTTTTAGCTTCAGGATTCAAATTTTTCTTTCCAACGCACTTAAAAGAATACAAGCTTAAAACGAGAAGAAGAAAAAAATATCATTGAATCATGTCGCCACGAGTTATTTCAATAACTTAGAATTTAAGAGATTAGAAACCTGGTTACTTTTTCCTTTAAAAATTCTTTTTACACCGTCAGGCATTCGTCCGGATTTTTCCAACAGAGATTTTAATTACTCATCTGAAGGAAAAAGTTAGATCTAAGCCTAATCTCCGCTCATTAGCATGATCATTGAGAAAACTTTTAATTGAAACCAGCGGGAAAAAGAACGCAAAAAATAATGATTACTCTTTCTTTGCATTTTAGAATACCATTGTCATTTGCATACGTGGAACAGTCCTACTTGGCTTTGGGGCATAATTACTTTGAAACTTCTTCCCACTTCTTTTGGCCGCGGGAGTTCTTGGAATCTTTGACTTTTACAAAGACTTGGCGAAGAAGGTGAAAAAATATAAACTGGGAATAAAGCCAAATTCAGGCGACATATTTTTCTAAGTGGGAAGTAACTCGGACATTTCTTCCTTGGCAAATCAGTCATATGACACGTTTTCTGCTGCCATATATTTGCATATACTTCCGAAAAGAATTTTTTCTTTGTTTAAAAGTGCATATATTAATTTACTTAGTTCTTTTACTTGGAATGAGTTATGATACTGTACTTACATTAAAGGCTTTACTCGTGCGGAGGAAGTATTTTATATGCTAACTGTTTTAATGCATCATTTCCTGCCAAATCTCAAACGCATTAAATTAAAAAGGCTACAATAATTTTAACAAATTTAATTTGAACTGAAAATTCTTTTTCGTAAAATAATTATCGTTACATGCCAGCTTATTTATTACAGACGAATTGTATGATCTGTAAAATTAAAGTAAATTTACTTTTAATAATTGATAGAATATCAAGTGCTGTTAGTGAAAAAATAACTGACTAACGAATTATAAAATAAAAAAAATGAGTAGTGATATTTTCATAAAGTATCAAAATGCTAAATAATGTGGATGAAAAACAAATAATAATAATAAATCTGAAAAGGATATTCAGACTTTCCAAAACCTTTCAGCATGTTGACTGTTCTTGTTTGATTCCTCGGTTTTCATGATATTTTAATCTTAAATAATATAGCGATAGCGTACACATAAATAGTATCTAATATCATCTTAAAACGTTGATAAATTTGAAAATAAAAACAATGGAAATATTGTTGTAACATATGCTCTGATATAAGTTAATATTAAGTTTGGAGAAAAAAATTATACGTCAATAAAACTGATATCTCTGAAAAAAATTAAAATATTAAAATGATTTTAAAAACGTTTTTGAGAATAATAGGCTTTTAAGTCATTTCTAGGAAAAACGTCTTTTTTATTGTTGATAAAAAATTTAATCAAAATATTGAAAAACTCTTTCCGACTGAGCATTCTCTTTCCAAAGGATAACTAGTGCAAAATTTTGTTTGTTGTTTTGCGATTTCTTAACCAATGATTTTTGCATCAAGCTTGCTATATGCATCACTCAGTTTCCAAACAGCATTTAACCAAAAAAAATTACCATATTTAAAAAATTAATCAGCATCAAACTCATTACCTACATTCAATGGTTTTTGCATCAAGCTTGTAACATGTGTCACTCAGTTTACAAACAGCATTTAACAGACATAAATGACCACATTGAAAAAAAGGAATCAGCATCAAATTCATTTCCTACTTTTTAGTAATATTCCACTGTATTTTATGCCTAAAGATTACCGAAAATTCGAGCGTGCTCCTGCATTTGCTGTATAATGAACAAAGCGGCCAAATTTGAGAGCGCAATCACCATTAATTTTACAGACAGCACCTAATCAACCAAAAATTACCATATTTAAAAAAATCACCAACTTTAAATTCATTTCCCACTTTTTCGTAATATTTCCCTGTATTTTATGCATAAAGATTACCAGAGCGCCCCTGCATTGGCTGAATAATGAACAAAGCTGCCAAGTTTGAGGGTGCAATCATCATTCAATTCACAGACAGCATGTAACCAACAAAAATTACCATATGTTAAAAATTAATCACCATCTTCGAAGTACTTTCCTACTTTTTTCAATATATCTCTGTATTTTATGCGTAAAGATTACAGAAAAGTCGAGTGCGTCCCTTCATTTGCTGAATAATAAATTACAATGCAGCCAAATTTGAGAGCGCAATCACCATTAATTTCACAGACAACACCTAACCAATAAAAATTACCGTATTAAAAAAGTTAATCATCATCTTCAAATTTTTTTCCTACTTTTTCGTAATTCATTTCCTATTTTTTCGCAATACTACTCTGTACTTTATGCGTAAAGATTACCGAAAAGTTGAGAGTGCCCCTGCATTCTCTGAATAATGAACAAAGCGGCCAAGTTTGAGGTGGCAACCATCACTCAATTCACAGACAGACTATATATATTTTTTTTAATCAATCATCATCTTCAAATTCATTTCCGATTTTTTCGCAATATTTATGAAAATATGCGTAAAGATTACCGAAAAGTGGAGAGCGCCCCTGCATTGGCTGAATAATGAACCAAGCATCCAAGTTCGAGGGCGCAATCATTCCGCGATTGGCAACTGCTACTCCCGACGTGTCTCGATACTTTTGATAATTACAGAAGAACTATCACAACTTTTGCGACCTGACATCGAAGTAATTAGCCGGCTGATTAATGAACGTGTAAAGATCATATCTCTCAAGTCATATGACCATTAATAATGCTAACAGCTTTCCCCCAGATAACGCGCCTTTCGGTCTTTTTAAAACCCTGAAAGTCAATAGGAAGTGTGACCTTTTCAAGTTCGTTTAAGTTTTAATTCAGGTAAAAGCGTGCAAGCGTTCCACTTCTCCCCGGAGCATTTCTCAAGGCCCCTCCTATATCTGGATGCTGCGTATCTGGAATGTATCCGGTCGTTTGAAGGATACAGTTTCTGTATGTCCTTCTCCTGCAAAAAAATCGAAAGGGTTATCCCCTTAAAAATATCTCCATATAAAAATGCCAACTATAACATGAGCAAAACAAATTGATTGAGGTCATAAAAAATGAAGAAAATGGTCGTGGTAATAAAAAATAATAATAATTCAATAAAAATTTTCCACAATTATTAGAAGTACATTTTTTGCACTGAGGTTAGACAAAATTTTCTTTATTTTCGGTGATTTTAGTTTGAAGTTATTGACAGAAAAATATCTTAAGAGGAGATATTCTGGATTTCTTCATTTTAGTTTTATTTGTTTATTTTTACTAAGAAAAACTGCACTCAAATGAAATTTAATAAAATTACACTTAATAATTATACCTATTAATCAGTTTTATTGTTATTATGAATTACTGATAATTATATGAATAAATCAAATTATATTAAA
Organism: Argiope trifasciata; assembly: GCA_026543055.1. Taxonomy (NCBI): domain Eukaryota; kingdom Metazoa; phylum Arthropoda; class Arachnida; order Araneae; family Araneidae; genus Argiope; species Argiope trifasciata. The sequence continues at coordinate 17,895 of JAPMOQ010025622.1, forward strand.
TATTATTAAAATATATTCATTTTTTTTCTCTTTAAAATACAAAGTAAGCAATATACAATAAACAATTATTAAATAAAATAAATGGGATTTTAATTATATACATAACAGTTTTGATTTAAATAAATGCATCTAATATCTTCAATGGACAATATGAATGAGAAACACAATTCTTGTTGACATTTGCTACTATTATTCTTTCCTATATTTGAATTCAATCACTTATAATTTTTATGCATCACGATAATATATATATATATATATTGGTATAAAAGGTATATTTGCACGGTTGATCTCCGAAGCTTTATTGAAAATTGAAGAAAATAAGTGTATGTTTAGAAAGATACTTGTTTTCAAGAATCATGCAGGTATATAAGTATCTAAAAATTGAGTATCAAGACTTATTTTTTATAAGCCTAATTTTTTATGTGTAGGAAAAACAAAGATTAGTTATGTATATTATACTATCATTTATTCTTTTTGACATTTGCTACTTCTATCCCTTCCTGTATTTGAATCAAATCGCATATAATTCTTATGCAACACGATAATAGTAATAGATAGTAGTAACAGTAATAGTTTATCAAATAATTGACGTAGAAGTTTATATTAAATTATTAACTGAAACTCATTCTAATTGCATAGCAAATTTTGCATCTAATTTCAACTATTCAGAACGAATATCATGTAGAAACATTGTTCAGAATAGTGTAATACAAAATCTTATCTGAAGGCTTGTATGGACCGTGCAATAGATCCTTGATCTAAATAGATTAAATTTATAACAATTTCAGTATTTTTCTTTAATAATAGTAAGCAACATTGTTTTTAAATAAATATATAGAATTCAGTGGTACTTCAGTGTATATTTATCTAACATAACATTAACAAAACACACACCTTTATAAAATATTTGTATAGATGAACTAAAAAGTAGAATATCTATTTTTAATTATATAATACTAATTATGTAATTCATTATAAAAAATATTAGAAAATCTTGAAATTAGTTCTATTCCTAAAACTATTAAAAGCTGAGGCTTATTTGCCTAAAAACTGTCCAAAATTTAACTTATTGCATAAACGATAACTAAGTTCTGAAAATATTTTAATAGCTCGTTGTTGTTAATATTGTATAAATGTGCTAGTTTCAAAATTATAACATATTAAGAATTAAGTGAAGAATATGTTAAAATATATGTGTACAAGTATAAAGTAAAGTTGCTGCCACAGAAAAAATAATCCTGGAAATATCGTTAGAAATTTGAAATCGGTATTAAGTTTTTTAATTAAGAATGATGTTTATTTTCTTATCTACAATGAATACATTCATTGAAATTGAAAGATATATATAGGAGAAGCATAAATCATATTTATTCTATTTTTATTATTCTATTCTAAAAGCAAATATTTATTTTTATATATTAAATTTGTGTATTCTTTTAGAATTGTAAAGTTTGGTGTTCTTTCGGAATGGTAATGAAAAAAATTATTTATCATATCTCGTGATTCGTTTAACATTCATTCAGTATTCGCAAGTTTAATATTAGAAATTATAATTATATTATTTAATATTAAAATATTTTGTTTTAAAATTGATTAAACATAGAAAAATATTTCTATATCATGAAATCTTTAATATAGTTAAAAGATAATTTTTTGAAAACTAAGATGGTGTAATATTATTTGTACTTTAATATTTTAGCTAAAAACGCTAAAATTGTATTAAATGTATAGTTAACATTTCAAATTTATAGGATTGGTTCCCCTAAAACTTACTCGCAGACTCTAATAAAACTATTACCTCAGAGAAAGACTTACTTTGAATTTACGTACAATATCTACGAAATATTAACTTCTAGCTTGAATTTAGCATTTTTACTGAATCTGTCTTCTTGGCGAGTTATTTGGTGGTTAATCAATGGTGAATAGATGCGCCAAATGGATTTGAAAAAATTTCTTGTACTTTAGATTTTTTTTTATTATGCCTATAACCTTCGCACAAGTGCAAGCAATATGCTTTCGAAGTTTTATCAGAATCGGATACAAGATTTCGGCAGCACATAAGAGATATATACAAACATTCATTTTTATTTATATAGATGTAAAGTAAAATTAAATGGTATAAAAATGAAAATACGTAAAAAGAAATTGGATGTAATAAACTTCCTGAGATTTCGACACTTTTAAACTATTATTGATAAACAAAAAAAGCCTTTAATCAAGAAATATTTCTATTATTATTACTGCATTCTGTATTGAAATTAATTTTCTACTTGGGTAAGTACACTTTACTTACTTCTAAATAATTCTAGAAACTAATAAACGATACCTTTTAATCAAAACCTGTAAAGTTTTATGTAAATAATTTCCTTGTGATCTTAAGGGGAAATTTTTTTCAGACAGAAAATGATTAACAAATGTTCCCTTAATCAAATAACTCTAAATTAGTTAATGAATTAAGTTCTGGAAATGATTAAAAGCTTTAATTTCCTTTGTCTATGTCCCGTTGCTCTTTCTGTATTCTGAAGGAATGGTAAACCACCAAGCTAGGGAAAAGACGATTTGTTCAAGTGTTAAGAAATATATATATATAAATCACTTTAATTATAAAATCCCTTTTCATCTCATTTATTTAAACATTTTCTAGTTGGAATAATAACTATATGAATTAATGTCCAAATTAAAACTTTTCAAAAACGTTTTCATTTTCTAGATGAATTCAAGTTTCCATTCATGGGCTATTTATTGTGATTCATTTTATTATAATCAAATTTAGAAAACGCTTTAGGCAACGTTTACGTTATCTTTTTCTTTTTTCATGCGTGAGTTGAATTGTATTTTTGAAATCGTTTGGCATTTTTAAAAAATTCTGTTTCAATCTAATATTATTCTTTTCTTCTTTATTTTTTTCCCTCTATTGAGGAGAATTTTATATTGAATTAAAATGGCGGGAAAAAGAATAAATTGAACGTTTCTGAATTGCAAACGAATCAAATTAAAAGGTTCTTTAATAAAATGCTGTCGCTTTTAATTCTTTTATAAAATAAAAGGAAAAGAATGAGACATTTGAATTAAAATCGTTTGTTACACAAAGAACAATTTTCGAAACAATGGAAACGTTTTAAAATGGAGAAGAATTTAAGAAATTGATCGAAATGAAAATGGATTCCACGGATTATTCCGCTTTGAAATATTGTCTAGAAATAGCTTCGAAAATGATTAAAATCTCATATAAAATTCTAAACATTTCGTATTATTCCAAATAGACTTTAATATGATGTACAAAATTCTTCGTTTCTGAAACTAAGACTTATTTCTTTTAATCTTTATTTCAAATCACTGTGTGTTTATATAAGTTATTGAATGAAATCTTGCATATAAACCCTTATTTCTTTACTTGTTTTAAACACTGTAAAAATAAATAGGGATCTTTTTAACTATATTATTTAAGTCAGAATGTATAGATATTTTAATTAATGAAACGAATTTTGAAGCATGAGTGAATCTCATTTCCCTGGTTATCATTTAAAAGAGAACGGAATTTAATGCATGAAATTGAATCATGAATTCGGCATTAAAATACTTTAGTGACCAAATATAAGGATGGGCATTATTAAAAACGCTAAATACCCATGAAAGTTTCAAGTGAGGTTACAGAGATCAGTGTGCATTATGATATCTATATAAATAAAAATGAATGTTTGTCAGTAAGTCTCTTATGCGCTACCGCACCGCTCATCCGATTGCGATGAAACTTTGAATACTTATTTCTGGTATTTATTTGTTTCTGCTGAAGATGGGAAAACAAAAAAAAAGTATTGCAAGCTCTGAAGTCTTGAATTATAAAGTTGTTGTTGTCGTGTCCTTCACGGAAAGGGGGTGCAGTAGCTTCTGAGGGTAAAGACCCCTGAGCACCCAGAGGGCAGAAAGTCCGACTTCTAGCTCACACACACGACACAATCCTTTTTAGGGGGGGGGTCGAATTCATTCATACACTCATTCATCAATCAGCAAATCGGAATTTAAATCCAAATCAGAGACCGACTCATCCCTGATTCAGTACCCCCAGAGGTATCGTTTTGTTATGGGAACTTGGAGGACTTTGCAGTTTCGAGATATTTAACGTGCCCCAACTGCCATTAGCCAACACGGTGGTCATTGGTCAAGACGAGGACAGAACCCGCGACCTCTCGGTTACAAGACTGACGCTCTACCAACCAGGCCACCGCGGCCTTAGAATTATAAAGTTAAAAAATAAATTTCATGTTATTTATACTTCTCCTTTATATATCACCTAATTTCAAAGAATGTATTCATTTCCGATACGAAAATAAATATTATTATTTCTATCATTCCTAATTAAATTAGAAAGTCAATTTAACTTTCAAAAGATATTTCTAAAATTGTTTCTTTTGCGACAGCAACGCGCCAGATGTATCTAGTACAAAATGATTATATTCCTGACGTTCACTCCAAGTTCAAGAATAAAAAGAATGGATGAAATCGTATAAAAATTTTGAGATGCAAGATAATGTGACTGATTTAGTGAAAGAGTTTGGTGTTTTTTTTTTTTTTTTGAATGGAGGAGAGAGATTCTGGAAGACCAAAAGGACAATAAGGAAATTTAAAGATGTCAGCCAAGAAATATCATGTCGACATATAACTGCTGACACGTTTTGTAAATAAAAAGAAATAATTCCTAATGAACGTGGAACATCATTGCGTGAGATCGTACAGGTTTGTTTAAAAATTGATTCACATGTGTGATATATGCCCGACAAATCGTTATCGATTCAAAATGTATTCAAAACGATTAAAGGTTTCAAATAACTCGTAGATTGCGTTCTTTTCTAGGAGAAAATCATCTATGTTATTAAATGACACCTTCTCTACTACAGTTGATGATAATGATGTTTTGTGCATGTTTTCCCGGAAAAGGGGGTGCAGTAACTTCTGAGGGTAAAGACCCCTGAGCACCCAAAGGGAAGAAGTCTGTCTTTTAGCTCAAATGAAGGTGACACATACATTCGCTTGCACAACCCTTTTTTACAGGGGGGCACATTCAAACATCTCACAGATAAAATACAGGGCAACCATGCCAGTCAACAGGGACGCCCAGATGACGGGTCTACTAGAGTTAAAATCTAGCAAAGAAGAAGTCATCTAATTAGATAGATGGTCCTGATATCAGGCGAGGGTAATGGCAGTCGTGTTAAATAATTCATGTATACCCCATTCCTCTTTCCAATTTGGTTCCTTCCCTCTTCTTCATGTTTGGAAAAAATGTTGAAGAAAAGTGCCACTTGTGACATTTCTGACAATTCTGTATCGTAAGAAATATGCGTACAAATATCAAAGTACTTCACCTCTCTAATTGATCTCCCAATATTTTGCTTACCACATGTCTGACACAAATTGGATGTACCAGGGTACTTTGCTCTTGTATCGGAAAGAGCATTAACAACGGTGAAAAATATATAGAGTTTGGATGAATTAGCAATGAAGCAACAGCAACTTCACAGACTGGAATTGTTTCAAGCTCATTGCATACGTGTGATGCACATCGATGTAAAATGTTGTCGAACTAAACTATTTGCAATTTGGTGCTACTTTCATAAAATTCACAAACAAAGCTATGTTCTGATTTCGCCTCCGATCTCTTGTGAAAATACTGAAAAAAAGACTCAAAAGTGTCTCTTTGACATTTGGCTGATATACGTATTATACCATTAAGGGTGTGATGCACAAATTGCTGTCAATATATATCGCACCGTTAATGTGACTTGTCTGATACAAATCAGTGTGTGCATTGGGTGTATGATTCTAGATATTAAGATACATACAAAGCTTCATACAAGTAATGTCAAGGAAAGTATTAATTTCGTAATACTGTCACGAATATTTAGAGATAAAACACACCGTCAGCTTTAAACTAACAAACAAGTTTATTGAAGGGAAGTAGCGATTTACAACTTGACAAGGTCGAGAAGTTGACCACGACTAGTGGGTAGTAGCTTTTATACAAGAACAGAATATTCTAGAAAACAACTAATTTACATAATAATGAAAGATCTAGAATTTTAGAGAACATAAGGAAACAAACTAAAATTCCATACTTTGGATGTAACAGCCATGGCAGTTTGAATCGCTTAATTTGACCCTTCGGCCACTGAGCTCAGGGTAAACTTTCTTTATGCGGGAACACTAGAACGTTAGCAATATACTGAATGGAAGAAGTGAGCAAAATTTTACTGGGCATACATAACATACCACATGGAAATTGCATTTGACGAATATTATAATTATAGGCATAATGTATCTTAGTAAATATTAATAGAATAAAGATTTAAAGTAATAAAAATCGCTAAATATATATACCAGAATAAAAATGACCATCAAAATTTAATTAAACCTTAAAAAATTTACGTAAAGAAGTGTATATGCATAAAATTATATATTTATAGTGAATTTTCAATATCACTAATATGAATATTTATTTTTTCATATAAATATAAAGAAGTATTGCAATCCTCAAAGAATCCGAATTTGAGAATTTCGCGAATTTCCATTTCCAGTCCTCCTTGGGTTCAAAAAGTACTCTTTATTTATGTGACTGTTTGCCTACTTGCTTGACACAAAGATAACTCAAAAACGAAAGATAGACGAAAGAAAATTTGTACTAGATCTCAGTCCCAAATGAATAGATTTTTATCAAATTTTATGCAAAAATCCATTCAGGAGAATACCAGTCTGTCTGACTGATAATATATAAATTAACACATTAACTACACACTGAAGAGAGTTAGATAAAATTCAGCTGACAAATTTAAGATCTGTGATGCAGAAACCTATCAAATTTTAAACTAAATCCAATAAAGTGTTGATTATTTGTCGATCTGTACGTTCAGAAGCAAGTAAAAGCGATTACTGAAATATTAAACTTAAATATATTAAATTTGATGTATGATTTTGTTATTAAAAGTGTAAATCTGTATCAAGTGTGGATTTCAATCGAATTTCAAGTAATTCACTTGAATTATTTCCAATAATCATTTGTAGTCCATTACTGCTTTGGATGTTTTTTTTTGTTGTTTTTTTATTTTTTAAGAATCCTAGTTTCGCATTATATTTCAATTAGAATCAAAAAAGTGCTTGTTTTTGCTCCTATGCTTTCAAAAGATATAGTTCAATACACAATTCAAAAAATAAAATCAATTTTTTTCCAATAAATTATGAATAATTTCATTTTTGTAAAGTAAAATAATTTTGATAATGATAATAAGACGATAATAAAAACATTTTAATAAATTTAAGACACTTGAGCTTGCTTGGCGATGAGGAGGATAAAATATTTCATAGCGGGAAGATTTAACAAAACTCATTTCTTAATTGAAAATTAATTAAACAAATGTTTTAATTAATTCAGTTTTCTTAAGGAGGTAAATTTGAATTGAATACATGCATTATTTTATATCCCATGTATACATACTTATGTAACGTTATGAAACTTTAATTTAATAAAATTAAAGAAAAAAATAATCACACTATCTGAAAATAAATGAGAAGAGATCTGTGGTAACCGCAATAAATAACGATGAATTAGTTGTTTAAGTTTCAATCATATAAACTGATTATAAGATTATATAACCTGAACATATGCATTGCATTTTTTTATATCCCATGTATACTTATTTATATAACATTACAAAACTTTTATTAAAAAAGAAATTAAAGAAAAAATAATCATACAAGCTGAAAATCTGAGTGGAGACTTGTGGTAACCTCAATAAATAATGATGAATTGGTTGCTCAAGTTTCAATCATATTATCTGATTACTCTCCATCAATCATCAATTTTTGCATCATTTTAAACTTAATATATATTTTTCATTACTGAATCAAATATTTCGATGATAATTTAAATACACTAATTAATTAAAATCTATTCCTCATCAATTCTATGAAACCTGCGAAATTCTGAGTTTCTTTTCTATTCTAATATCATTAAATATCTATTCTATCAA
>JAPMOQ010025622.1:25928-39785 GCA_026543055.1 Argiope trifasciata
TTTTTTTATTTCTTTGATCTTCCATCAGAAGATCAGATTAATATAAAAGAGGCTTATATGCCATAAATGAATAACGTTGCTCTACTCAAAGATGCTGGATGTAAAAGGGGGGGGGGAGTGAAAGAAAGAGAAAGAAGAGGAATAAGAAGCTGTCAGGGAAAAAGAAAATGTTGGTTTCAGTCGCTTTAACCTTGAGCTTCGACATTTAGTAGAAAGGTTGCTTGGTGGGGAGGAGGGGGGTACAAAGAAAGGGTTTATTTTGTTTTTATTTTATTTTGTTTCCATTGTAAGAGTTTGTCTCGTTCATTAGTGATTTTTGTTGTTTTGAAACGTGAACATGTTTTTCTTCTCATCTTTCTTTTAAAAGGTTATTCATGATTTAAAAAAAAAGCAATATTGATATATTTGCTAAAATATATATGCATTTGGATAAGATTTGCTTCGATTTTTATAATGGCCATAGAAATATTACAAATAAATGAAAGGTAAAAAGAAAAATGAAGAGGAAAAAAAAGAAGCAAAACGTGAAGAATTAATTTCAAAATATTCTTTAAAAAATTATATTTTATAAGCAAGTAGACCTTTCTTATTTTTTGTTTATTTGTTGGGTAGGTTGAAAGCATTTGTAAATATTTTAGTTATATAAGTACTAATTTTATTAATAAAAAACAAATATATGAAATATTATTTTTTTTTTCTTTAGGCACTATCTGATGAGTAAAATTGGCTGTTATAAGACATGTCTACAGAACAGAAGCATGTTGTACTAGACAGTACAGGTGGCCGTGAACTGACACGGAATTTTAACCAGATATATTATTGGTACATGGTTCTCTTAGAAGATGAAAACCAAGTAATCTTTGGTAGAGAACGTTGATTGCATCATTTTCATGTAGTAATATTGTTAACAACTTATGTTAAAAGAATACAGAACAATATTTTCATATTTATGATAATTAAACCAATTCATGTATAAAATGAAATCACAGAGGTAATGAATTTCTTTAGACACTATCTGATTAATGGAATTGGCTGTTATGAGACATGTCTGCTGAACAAAGATATGCTGAACTAGACAGCAATGATAACCTCGATTTTTTTCCTAAGTATATAAGATTGATAAATGTCTTGAACAAGAAAAAAACCAAGCAATCGTCGTTGGCGAGAACATTGTTTTTCACCAAAAGAGAGAAGTTTTAGCCGGCTAAGTAAACTCGAGAGCCATTCCTAAAGTAAAAGCAAATTGAGATAGTGTTTTGTTTGATAAGTGCTTTCTCATGATCATAAAAGCTCATTTTAACATGCAGCCAAATGGAATTGTATAAGACTTCAAATAAAGTATTTAGGCGAGGGGTCACCACTTTGCTATATGTTGCATTGTAAGTATTGTATTCAAGATTTATGTTGTGCACGAAAGATATTAAACTTTACATAAATCAATTATATAGCAAACAAAATCAGAAGGGGATCATAACGGTAATATTTTATTTAAAACGTTGCACTCTATTAGTTGAAAGAGTCGTGCCCAATACTCTTTTAAAAATCGCTTCGTTTGATAAATGCTTTCTCATGATCATTCAAGTTCATTTTAGCATATGGTAAAATAGAGTTGTACAAAACTTCAAAATTTCAAATAAAGTATTTGGGGGGTTGGTCACCTCTTTGCTTTATGCTGCATTGTAGGTATTATATTCAAGATTTAGGTAACATGCAAAAGACATTAGACTTTACATAAATAAATTACATAGAAAAGAAAATCAAAGGGGATCATAACTGTAATATTTTATTTAAAATGTTGCACCCTATTAGTTAAAAGAGTCGGGCTTAATACACTTTTAAAAAGTTACAAACATAGAGGAAGTTTTCAGAAAAACTGCATTAAAAAATTTACTGAGAAGAAATTAACTAGAAATTCAGAAAACAATCTAATATTTAAAAAAACATTATTGTTACAAAATTTTATAATAGTTTAAATGTAGTCAATTAACTATAGTGACTATAATCAATCTCCAACGAATATGTAATTAACTGGCAAAATGCCTAAACTACGCTAAACCAAAGACTAGCACTTTTTATTAAATAACTAATATTAAAATAAAATATTCAATAACTTCATTTCCAACAAAATTGGTGACATCATAATTTATTGCATTTGTAAATTCTAAATTATTTACGATATAATCCCTTAAAACAAATTTCCTGTGTCACAAAAATGCTTATTTTACGATTTGAGAAAAGCGATTTTAATATACTTCCTTATTAAATATATTTGGTTCATAATGTCTCACGCCGCGACCTTTTATTAAAATTTTACGGAAAATCGATGCTTTTATACGTTTGCTATATTTAATACGATACCTTAAATGAAAAATAAAGTATAATAAAAAAAAACAATTTCTGGTGAAATTAACTTTATTTTTTCTTATACAGGAAAAAAAAGAAAATTCCTAAATAAACAATATTGCTAAGATAACTATTCACTTCCATTTTAATTAGAAGACTATCATCGATTCGGAAACGCTTTTACCGGATTAGTTTTTCGGTACTTTCATTGGCCGTAAAAATATTGCGAATAAATTGGTATCGGTCTCTCCAGCCACGTTTTCTCACATTCACTCTTCAACGAATGTCAATAAAGTGAAATTTCTTATCGATCAAAGTGTCTTCGGGAATAATAAAAGTGATTTCTCTGGATCTCGAGTGCTGTCAGAGTGGATGGAAAAAGAATTAGCGCTTTCTTAACGCCATTGAGAAATGTTTCGCAAAAACGATTTAATTAGATACGCCAGCATGTATCTAAAGTATCAAAATAATATGGTTTGTGTTTTAATTCAGCTGTATTTGTTTTGCCATGCCTTACTATTTCAGGATGCTTTATTAATTAAATGTCATTAATATGACATTTATTATAAGCATTCTGTTTCAAAAAATATTCCAAAGTTTAGTTTAATTTAGTTTTATTAACACTTAACTGGCAACGTGCAGTCTGTGACACAGCTAACACTCACCCCTATTTTATTCTTAGCAATTGAATGGATTGACCTTGTAGTTTCCTGATCCGTGACCTTCAATACACCTGCAATTTTCTAACCGATTTCAGCAGATACTTTTTTTTAATAATTCAGGTATTTCTTTAAGCGTGGTCACTCAAACCGCTCCTCCCCGCTGTGACCAGTGATAAACAAAGCTTAGAAGATGGAGCAAAAACTTGGGTCCCGAAATAGCATCCAGTTTACTGATTCTATTACGAAGCAATGCTCCTGACATTTTTATATGAAGTAGGAAAGTAATTTTAGTGATAAGGATGATGACACATAAGAGTTTTTCGATGAAAGTTCGCTTTTAACTGATTCTGGTATGTATGTTCAAACATCATTATTTTTTCTCGTGATGATGTTTTTTGAAAATTTTATGAAATATATTAATATACCAAAAGATATATATACACAATTTATAGTCTGATATTTATAATAGTTTTTAAGATGTAAGTTTAAAATGTCCTAGAAAGTCTTGGTAAGAAAGTCACAAAGTCAATAAAAAAATATATATATAAAATAAATTTTTAAAAAGCCAATTTTAAGCATTGTCACTTTTTAAAACTTTTCATATAATTGTTGAATTTTACATTGTATTGTTTTCTATATACTTTTATATACCGGAAAAATAAATATGATTTTAAATGTATAACGTAATATGTTTTTTCAAAAATATTATTTATTGTTACATGTAATTTGAGAAGAAAATGTATGTTCCAGCGCATTTACTTTTTTCAGTAATAAAATACTTTGAAAAATTTCTAAAGCATATTTATACGGTAGGAAAAACGTCTGCAGAATATATTGGCTGATTTTCAATCTAATACTTTCATTCGAAAATTGGATGCAGGTGTAAAAAGAATGTGGTCTCGTAAACTACACCTTCCCAGTTGCAGCCTAAATTTTCATCTCCCCAGTTAAGGGTTAACTTCCCGTTTTAGGATACTAGGGCTATTTTGAGATGAAACTCCTGATTTTGAACAGTGGTCAGATGACGAAGACGACACCTGAGCTGGCACTCCCCTCTTCAAACTTCCACCCTAAAGTTCTTGGTGGATTAAACGAGCGCCCAGCCTGCTTATGTTACGCTTCTTTGGTGGAATCTGGTTTTGAATCTGAAACCCACGATTCGCAGCCGAAATCTGATCAATAAACCACGGCGGCTCAAAATTTTCAAAAATATCTTATGTTTTTTATATACTCTTAATGGTTTTAATTCTAAATACTCTAAATTTTAAAATTATATATATGTTTTTAATTCAAGCATTTACAAAATTCACGTGCACCACAAAGTATCACACGAGGCTTGCAGAAGTAAGTATTCAACGTTTAACAAAAGAAAATAAGAAAATGTAACAGTTATGAAGGATTTAAAAAAAGAATAAAATAAAATAAGAAAATTTAAGATAAGAATAAGAAAATTTATCTGGTGTCCATAGTAAATTTACAAAAAAAATTCAAAAGCACTTCTGATGGGAACAAGTTCATTAAAATATGGAGGCCACTTTATATGAATGGCTTGGAGAGCCATTCTTAGTTTGTGTCTTGCTCCGGCAAACTTAAGAGCATAGAAGGAGCACAGGTTCAACATCTTCCACGCCACCAATGTTACAACCACAGGTAGATGATGGAAACAAGTTAAATTTATATAGATAGCTTTTAAAGTTGCCATGACCAATGAGAAATTTTGTTAGTCTATAATTTGTATAAAAATGACGGCATGACAATCTATTATTAATTTTTAGGAAAAATTTCCTTGTTAGGCTCCCTTTATATGAAATGAGGTCAGTATCAGCGTATAATGAAATATAATTTGCAGCAAGCACAAAACTTCTAAAATGAAAGATTCTTCTATACATAAATTAATGAAAAGGAATCTGAAACAAGCACAAAACTTCTAAAATGAAAGATTCTTCTATTCATAAATTAATGAAAAGGAATCTGAAACAAGCACAAAACTTCTAAAATGAAAGATTCTTCTGTATATATATTAATGAAAAGGAATCTGAAACAAGCACAAAACTTCTAAAATGAAAGATTCTTCTATACATAAATTGATGAAAAGGAATCTGAAACAAGCACAAAACACCTAAAATGAAAGATTCTTCTATGCATAAATTGATGAAATGGAATCTGAAACAAGCACAAAACTTCTAAAATGAAAGATTCTTCTGTACATAAATTAATGAAAAGGAATCTGAAACAAGCACAAAACTTCTAAAATGAACGATTCTTCTATACATAAATTAATGAAAAGGAATCTGAAACAAGTACAAAACTTCTAAAATGAAAGATTCTTCTATACATAAATTAATGAAAAAGAATCTGAAACAAGCGCAAAACTTCTAAAATGAAAGACTATTCTTTCAATTCAGTAAACATGTTACTGGAATAGATAAAGAGTAGAGGCTTTCTTCTTCATATTAAAATGCAAATTATATCCAAGTTCAGAGAAAAATTCACGTTTCTTATGGCACAATAAACCACCTTATATGCATCTAATAAAATATCACTAGTTATACGACTATCGAAATTTCAAGTTTAAAAATACTTTGGTAGAAATAATTAAAAATATGTTAAGTACCAAAAAAATTCGACTAAAATTTTATGTAATTAGTGATTCCACCTAGACACAAAAAATAACTAGTTTCAACCAAGCCAAACTACAACCGTGTAATTTAATCTTTATGAAATTATAAATGGGATTTTTTTCATTTTCATTTTGAATTCAACTAATGGCACAAATCTTCAACCGTAAGATGCATCTTTACAATGAATATAATATAGTATAATTACTTTTAAAATGTTTATTCTTTATCTATATAGTTAACATAAAAAGAATGTTTTCGCTTTTGCAAAACGTAACCATGTTAACAGAAAGTAAAGAAAAATTTAATGAAAATAATTTATGTTTACAACTTCGTTTACAGCAATTTAAATTGTTTTTGTTACTTACCAAATAAAAATAGGAATTCTTAATTAAATTTACGTTTTTGTAAAGTAATACTTTTATCTTAAATTAATTCAGAGTGTATTTTGTTTTAAAATGTTACTAAACAATTTACATTTGTCACAAAATATTAATTTGTCTGCATTTATACGTTTTTAATTATCTTATGTAACTTTAATATGCTTTTTTTCCGTTTAAAACTTAGAATGTAATACTAAAGAATTGAATCATTTTTAAAAATATTATTTCAAATATTTAATTAAAATGAAAATTTTTTACTGAACTGTTTACGCATTTAATAGGATTACATATGTCGGTTGTTTGAATAGAGTATGTATTATCTTCTAAGCTTTTATATGTTTTTATTGAAGCATTTATAAAATTCCCGTGCACCACAAAGTATTACTCGTGGCTTACTGAATTAAGTATTCATCACATAACAAAAAGAAAATAAGAAAATTTAACAGTTATAAAACATTAATATGAATATTAAATAAATAAGAAAACTTAAGTTAAAAATAAGAAAATTTAACAGGTGTCAATAATAAATTTGCAAAAATTTTCAATAACACTTCTGATGGAAACAAGTTGAATAAAGTATGGAAACCACTTTATATCAATGGCTTGGAGAGCTACTCTTAGGTTATGTCTCCCTCCAACTTAGAACATGGACATGAAGAAAGATATGTTCAACATTTTCCTCTCCACCTATGTTACAATCGCAGGTAGATGATGGAGATAAGTTAGATTTATATTGAAGCGAAAATTGTTCCTCCTAACCAAGCGCCCCGATGGCTCAGTCGGTAGAGTACGGGATTCGTAATTCGAAGATCGCGGGTACGAATACAAGCGGAGCAAGCTGCTATGGAAACTTCCAATCTATTTCTGTTTCAATATAATTTGTCATTTTCTGTTAATTATGCAAATTTGTATTATGTAAATTTATTCCTTATTTTCTGCGGGCCTTCAAATTCTAGAAGGTTCTTTAATTGTATATAAGTAGTTTCGAAATTAGTCAGATTAATTAAAGAATCGTGACTTGAGCTTGAGTGTGTTTATTCTCGTTAGCTTTACTAGATTCATCGCATCTTCGCGACATTATAGATAGCTTTTAAAGTTGCCATGACCAGGGAGAAATTGGGTTATTCTATAATTTGTATAAAAATGATGGCATAACAATCTCTTGTTAATGGAGGGGAAAAATTCCTTTTTTAGGCTGCCTTTATTTGAAAGGAGGTATTTTTTATTCAAAAATTCCACCATGTTTTCTCTCGTAATCTTCCTGTAAAAGGATTTAGGAATGATAAAACCAATGTGGATTTTCCGCTTAGTGGAAGCTTTTGAGAACCAATCAGCTTGCTCATTTCCATAAATGCCAGTATGTCCGAACAAAACCGAAAACTATCGAGAAATTTTTATCTCTCTATTTGTTTTTGGATCTCGACGATTATGTTATTAGAGGAAGAAATACACTTCAGAGAATCCAAGGATGAAACAGAATCTATACAAATGAGATAATTTGATGTTACACTAGTTCTTTTGTGTTGGCTATGGGAAACGAGAATTTGTCTCTCATTGCAGATAGAATTTTTCTTCTGCCATTTTTACTTGGATGGTCAAAATCAAAATTAGCATCTGATCAAAAAACATTTTTCAACGAACCCACCGCCGCAGCTCTAAAACAATATGGCCAATTATTAGACAAGAATTCCCCCCAAAGCGATGATATGATCAAAAAGTTCTAAAGAGTTCTAAATCGCAATTAAAAGTTCGTTTACCCCTTTAACAAATTCCAAGGATTATATCGGTGAAAATTAGCTAGCTTTTGGTGACAATTACATGTTAGTAACATGGTTTAAATATTTTAGGAAAAAACTTTTCAACTAATGATATAAAAGTAAGAGATACAGACAAACAATACATATGATATAATATGCAGAATACATATTATAAATTGCATAAAAATATTGCATGTAAACTTTAAATCTGATTATATCATACCCGCATATGATATAAAAGTAAGAGCAACATATAGAAACAATGTATGAACTTTGTACACCAAAGACACGTAGTAATGGGTTTACTCCAACTAAATGTGTTAGGAATTAATATATATATATATACAATGTTTATTTATGCATGCGGGTTGATGGATTTTGTAAATGAGATTATATTCTTCTGCAAGAGTAACTTTCTCAACTCTTTACAGAGCTCCAACTTAACAATATAACTCTTCATTAACTCTTAGTTGAGTTAACAATATAAGTCTTCGTTAACTCTTAGTTGAGTTAACAATATAACTCTTCCTCAGGAAAATTTGGGAAGAGATATATTGTTAACTGAACTGAACAATATAACTTTTCCTCAACTTTCCTACTAAAATATTCACAAAATCTAACACTACATAATTCTATTTCCCCCACTTAAGTCATTCGACTACGTTGAAAACACTAATTTTCGACCACTTTGGATAATTTTTTTAAAAATTGTTATTTCTTGTAGGTCAGACTTTAATCTTTCCAAAACAGCTTATCTTTTCTAGGTAAAGGAATTACTCGCCTATCATCTAGGGTCACATAATTTTCAGCTAAAATTTGTCTTTGACTTCAATTTTCTCAACACTTTAATTTTCATAAAAATTCTCCTCCGTAAACATGATATCTCAAAAACTAATGGAGGTATTTGCATAAAAATTTCAGTGCGTGTTTTAAATAATATGGAAAGTAAAATGAACAAAAAGTAGTGAAAATACCTTTTCATTTATAGACGTTTTTAGAAAAAATAAGTTGTAAATTTATGTAAAAAAGGCGAATATAAGCATAATTTTGCCCTTCACTTATTTGCATCTCAAGATTTTTCTTAGATTTTGATTCATTTCATTCATCATTATATTCCATAACTTGTGCACAAAGAAAAATAGGATTGCTACATAAGAATTTTTCATTTTTACTTTAGTTATTTTAACGTCGACTTGTAAAGAAACTCTAGGGCTATTTTGGGATGGACCTCGTCATTTTGAACCCTGGTCAGATGTCGAGGACGATACCATAGCTGGCACTCCCCCGTATCCACAGCAGCGGGAGGACGTTTGGTCTGACAGATTTAACGTGCAAACGACCCCCTTATACGGCGTTTCTTTGGTAGAAGAGGGTCTTAAATATGAAACCTTCCGGTTCCGAGGCTGAGACCTTATTACCAGGCCACCGCGGATCAAAAGAACGATGGGTAGAGTCTTAAGAGTTTAGGTTGAATTTTATTGGAATTTGCTACAAATGTTCATATTACTCACAATACATTATATTTTCTAATTATTTTGTTGTATTTATAGTATTTTGCATTATAATTGTTGGCACTTTTGTTTTGTATTATATTGTTGGTGAAATACTTTTTCGTTTATAGGTGTTTTTAGAAAAGTTAAAGCGCGCATTTGATGTGATGTGGAAAAAATGCATATATACCCATATTTTTATCCATAACTTCTTTGCATCTCAAACTTTTTCTTAGATTTTGTTTCATTTCATTCATCATTATATTCTATTACTTGTGTACAAAGAAATACAGGATTGCTGCATTACAATTTTGTGTAGAGAGTTTACTGTTTTTGTTCAAAATTCATTTAAATTTACTGCAAATTTTCATATTTGTCAAAATACATTATTTTTTCAAACCATTTTTTTTTGTGTGTTTATACTATCTTATATTATAACTGATAAGACATCTAAAAACCTTAGTTTTTAAGAAAATCTAATGTTTAAAATTTTATTCTACAAACGTAGTCGGATACCTTAATAATAAAGCGACTGACATTCCTAAAAGTCTAAACAAATCTTGAACTCGGGCATTTGTATAACGCAAAAAGACGATGGAAATTACCTTTCATATTTTTCACTCCTTTCACTTCTTTTCCTTTCATTTATTACTGAAAAGGGGGAGGGGAGAGCATTATGTGAGTAAATAGCTCCTTTTGCTGGGGTCGTCTGACGATCCCATAAAACAAGAACACTTACATATATGGATACGGTCTTCCTCCCACCCTCAGTTTAATTACGCACAACAAAGGCCCTATCTCCCGCAGAGGATCATAAATTATCCCAGGGCCTCGCCCTCATTTGGCCCTCGCGGAACCAGTTACCTCTAATCAAATCATCTGGCTTTGGATTTTCAAGATCTTCTTTTGGAAATGAGAGAAATAGATCAACCGAGAGATTACTTTTATTTAATATCATTAATTAGGAAACTGAAGAGGGAAATGTGCACGAGCTAAATATTATTCTCGGTAATTTTTTTTAACCTTTAGTTGTAAAGAAATGATAATCATTTTGTGTGTGTGTTTGTTTGTGTGCCAACTTTTTTTATTTCGGACTTTTCTGTCAACTTTTTTATATAGTGGTCTCATAACACTCCAGCATTTGACCAGTCCGGACTTAACAATAGCCTGAACCATTCAAAATAGTGATTAGGGTAATTTAAAGTTAAGACTTAACTGCATATCTATAGCTATCTATGTCTTAACTACATATCATATCGTTCATAAAGCCACATAAATTTTATCCTTTATATGAAATTGTATTTAGCGATATTTATTATATAGAGTAGTTGGTGCTCTCAGCGTTGTTGTGCAGAAGAAATAATTTTAGAAATGTCGTTTGAAATTTGAAATAGAGATCCTCTTTGATTGGGACTGATAGGAGGAATAATACCCGCTCTCTTCTCTAAGATAAATACGTTATTTGAAATTGAATTATATATAAAGGAAAGGTACAAATAAGTACAAAGCCTTCGGATTTTCAAGATCTTTTTTTAGCAATGAGTGAAACAGATCACGCGTGAGATTACTTTTATTTAATATCATTAATTAGGAAACTGAAGAGAAAAATATACACATGTTAAATATTAGTATCGGCAAATTATTTTTTGGTACTTAGCTGTACAGAAAGGAAAATCATTTTGTAGGTGTGTTTGTGTTGGTGTGTCAACTTTTTTATGTCGGATTATATAGTGGTCTTATCACACTCCAGAATTTGACCAGTCCATACTTAACAATAAATAACCTGGCCCATTCAACAAAGTGATTAGGCTAATTTAAAGTTAAGACTTAACTGCATATATATGTCTGTTTCTTAAAGCTATGTGTATTTCAGATATTAAAATGTACTTTACAATATTTATTATATAGATTAAATGGTACGCTAAGCGTTATTGTACAGAAGAAATAAGTTTAGAAATATCATTCGAAATAGTTATTTTTTTAATTAGGAATGATAGGAAGAATGGTACTCATTTTCTTGTCCACGATAAATACAATAGAAAATCAATTATATATAAAGGAAAAGTACAAATTATTCGGATTTTCAACATCTTCTTTTGCAAATGAGAGAAGTAGATCACCCGAGAGATTACTTTTATTTAATATCATTTTCGGGAAACAGAAGAGAAAATCAATTATATAAAAAAACTATTTAAATATTAATCTCGGCAAATTATTTTTGGGCATTACTTGTATAGAAATGATATTCGTTTTGTGTGATTGTTTGTGTGTCAACTTTTTTTTTATGTCGAATTATATACTGGTGTTATCACACTCCAGCATTTAACCAGTCCGAACTTAACAATAGTGATTAAAATTCAAAAATCTAATTTATTCAAAAAAGGGAAATTTAATCTAATGTTAAGACTTACTGAATATCTATGTCTGTTTCCTAAAGCTACATGAATTTAGGATATTAAATTGTATTTTGATATATTTATTATACACAGTAGTCGGTACTCTGAGCTTTGTTGTGCAGAAGAAATAATTCTGGAAATATCATTTGAAATCTGAAAGAACTCTCTTGTTTAATTGGGAATGATAAGAAAAATTTTTTTTTCTTTCCAGCAATGAATACATTCATTCCGACACAAATTTCTCAGATTCACCATGAATACATAGATTGATTTAAAAATTTCTATATAAACTTTCAAAATGTGTCATTCAAACTTTTACAGACTTCATTAAATAGTTTGTTCATTAATGGAGTTTCAAAATATTTCGGATTATCGAAAATATATAGCACATATTATGCACATCATATTCTTTTATTGCTTACTTATAAATATATTTTTGAGTACATTTTCGGCATTTTTCTCTTCTTCAGCTCTAAAGAGTGGAATTTTAATGAGAATTATTGTATTTAAAGGAAATAAAGAACCAAAATGTCTTGCAATGATGCTACATTTATGTACACGTACTAAAAAATTGTGCATTAAAATCTATCATAAACACATAGAATTTTTCATAAAAGTGCAATTCTAGAATTTAGTTTTAAAGAAATTACTGATTAATCTTTCATAGCAAAATAAAATAATAAATGATGTAATGCGTTTCAAAATTAAATTCGATATAGAAGGCCTTTTTTATGTCTTTCTCTTTCATCGTTTATTATTTCTTATTATTTTGTTGCTCTGTTTAATAATGAAGTTATAAAATCATAAACATTATTATTACTTTTATTTGAGTTGTTATACGTTTTTTTTCCAATAATTTTAGATGCTTTATCTATATCTATATCTATACTTATAATAAAGCTCAATGTGTGTGTGTGTGTGTGTGTGTGCGTGTGTGTGTGTGTTGGCGCTCTACAGGCCAGACCGTTGGACCTACAGCTACCAAATTTGGTACATGTGTACCTTGGAGGTCCAGAATGTGCACCTCGGTGCTCTTTTTTCGAATTTTTAATTAGAATCTGGATTAATTAAAATTTAAGCAAAATTTCGAGGTTTTTCAGCTATAACTTCCAATAATATGATCGCATAAACATGATTTTTACATCAATTTAAAGATTAAAAAATTAGCTTTCTAATGATATCAGTGTTTTAATTTATAACTTAAGCTTCTATTTTTAACGAATTTTTAAAGAAATATTTTAACCATGTTTTTTTAGCACGTGACTGGATAAAATAAAAGAATGCCGGAAGTTCGAATAAAAAAAATTATCGCAAAATAAATTTAAAGAAATGCAACTTTCAGCACGTGACTGGATAAAATAAAAGAAATATAAAATGTGATATTTTCTTTAAAAAATAAATGCAAAGCAAAGGTTTCTATAATCGTTTTCAATATCTAAATCATTAACTCAATAAATCTTCTTAATTTACGGTAAACCTGATTGAATTTAGACAGGATATGCATTGAAATCCCGACTTAATGGCATATTTATGTAATCGTTTGCAATATATTAATTCAATACTTTTTTCCCTCTCTCACTTTTTTTAAAAAAACATATTTAATATTTTGGCAACATCACCGAAAAAACATTTTTGATATTTTGGAAGCATACCCGATAATTAAAACTGACTGATTTATAAAATTAAAGAATATTATTAGGAAAAGGTGTACTTTTAGAACTTTCCGTCCATCATCTTAAAGAAAATATTAATTTCATGTCAATCAATGCCCAGAATTACTTCAAGGCTAATGAATATGTGATTTAATTGAAAATTTTAGAACGCTTTACTCATGGCGAACCAGCTGGTCGCCAAAGGCGGCTAGTAATATAATATAGCTAGAAGACTTTGAACACGATTATAGTTCCCCTTAAAATTTTCTAAATAAGCTATCATAAAAATTTATTACAATTTGTAAAATGCGTAAGCAAAAAAGAAAAAAAAAAACATTTGTTCCATTAATGATTCAATGCAATAAATTGCTGAAATATTCATTATTTATAAAATTTATCACTTAAAAAAAGAACTTGGAATCAAAGCAAGTAAATTTTTTAATAACATTATATTGCCTTAAAGTAATAGATGTGGAATGTCATGATATTGTTACGGATTTCCTATATTAATCCGCCGGGATCTTATATTAATCCGCCGGGATTAATCTTTTTTTTT
>JAPMOQ010025622.1:56296-80798 GCA_026543055.1 Argiope trifasciata
AAAAATTCCCACACGTAGACGTGCTTGCTTCATAAGACAATTAACTAGAAAAAAAACCCATAAAAACATCTGTGTCATGTAGCTTACTATAATATAGCTTACTATTTTTCAGTCTCAATATCTATGTAGCTTACCGTTATGTAGCTTCAGTAACTATGTAGCTTACTGAAATCCGTTGTGAAATATTCCCACACGTAGACGTGCTTGCTTCATAAGACAACTAACTACATAAAGAACCAGGAAAATATATGTTTTATGTAGATTACTGTCAGAACATTTGACTGAATTCAAATCAAAAACACTGGCAAGTATAACACAAAACTTTAACTTCATTGATTTGTGCAATCTGGAATATAGAAAAACAATCCCACAAATTATCACATAGAAATCTACCAGCTGGAGAAAAATAAATAAATAAATAATAGATTATTTAAAGCAGGCCAAAAAGAGTCCACTATTATCAGTTCCTTATCTACCGAAATTCTTCGAGAAAAATCCCCACACGTAGACGTGCGGACATTAACACCGAGCGTTCTATTTCATCACCTAAGAATCATTAATAACAGTCAAAATCAAGATTGATTCTTCTGGTAAAGTGGGGAGAAAAAAAGAAAAAAGGAACAGAATTCCGAAGGGGAAGTCTCTAGATTGAGCAGCTCATCTTGTGAGAGACTCTTGTGTGTTTAAAATTACATTTACGAATCATTAGGGTAACGCCTATCGAGAGTCGTTAATCAGTTCGATGGACTCATCTGATGATATCTGGTGGGGACTCTTTTAATTTGCGATTTTCCCCACCAGTTCATCATTCGGGTTCAGCGTTTATTAACGCGCTGTCAGGGCTCGGATTGCTAATTTGCAGTTCATTTCTGATTAAAATATTAAATTATTTGCGATTGTTTTTGTTTTAATCTTTTTGGTTGTAATGAGTTTCGAATTTGAGACGCTTACGACGATGGGTCATAAATCAATAAAAATATTATTAAAAAAATTAAAATGGATTCTTGAACCACTACTCTGAAGTATAGAGCATGATAAAAACTTGAACATTTGCTCTTTACATTACTTTAATCCTTTATTTACCAAATTATGTTGCCATCAACTTTTCAACTTCGTTTTTGCATCAATAGTTTAGTTTCCTTTGCAGAATAATCCCAGGTAACACAAGAAAAAAAGGTAATTAACAGAAATATTTTAATTAATTTAATTATTAATTGAATATTTTTAATTCCCACCTTTAGCTTATATTCCCTTCGTGTTATCTGGGTTGCATACTCCGTGTTCTTTAGGATACAATCAGCAAAAATATTCATATGGTAAAGATAAAAGCTAGACTGAAGTGGTACTTTTAAGTACTGTCAGTAAATAAAGGGTTAAAAAGCATATTTTTAATTATACAGAAATGAAAGCGTGTATACGAAGAATCATGTAAAATCACTACAACTTAAAACTGCGTAAAAAATAATTAAAACAATGGGAAGATTGATTATAAACTATTCTTAGAAATATATTAAAACTATAAAAAGATTGTCCAGCAATAAAATTAGTATACTAATTTTAATGCAAAAATAAAATAACTGTTAGTACAAAACATTTAAATTTAAATTTAGAAGAGCAGGCTATTTTAATTTTAAATGTAATTTTTAATATTTAATTATAATTATTTTAAATAACTGATATTGCAAAACATTTAAATTTAAATTTAGAAGAGCATGCTATTTTAATTTTAAATGTAATTTTTAAATGATTTTTAATATTTGATTATAATTATTTTGAGTTAAAAAAATTTTAACAATCCGAATCATTCTTAATTTAAAATCAAATTAAATTTTTGAAATCTTTTATAAGTGAAGGTTTATTATTCATAAATTAATGTTTATTTGTACTATTTACAAATATCAAAAGTAAGAATTCAACCGCAAATAAGATTTAAAATAAATTAACAATCTCATAAAATCTTTTTTACAACCATGCGACTCGCTTTTGTCATTTCCAAATTTTTAAGCAACACCTGTAAATGAACGATTTTCTTCTAATTAATCAGTAATATTTCAAAAAATAAAACTATCTACATGTTTTCTTTGACAAATGTCATCTGCTTCATGAATAAAAAAAGCATACATTATATACATAAAGCCACAAAAACATTTTACGTTACCTGCTGTAGAATGCTCTCTTGATGGACTTGCATATTATAAAGATTTGAACATTTATCATCTTTCCTTGACCATTAGCAATTTAATTTTGGAATTTATTTCATTGACTTACAAACATCAGCATTTTAATAGCGGCTTACTAAATAAGGAGAATAAGCAGCTGCATAGCTCCACAAGCAGAATAAAACTACATATTTTTTTAGCAGTAATATAGTGCGACGAGAGAGGTAAGAAACCTTTTCAACGGGGTCAATCGACTCATTCGCATAAGTTATTGTTGTTAATTATGACACTTTACAATGACATTTTACTTAGCGCCAAGAGTACAACTTAGCTTAAGACTACGTTCATTCCTCTCAGTTGTTGTTACTTATGACACTTTACAAGCCAGCTGACAGTTATCTGCCAGCCATTTAGGCCGAGGGAGCGTCTATTGTTTTAGAAATTGCAAACAAAACAAAAATGTCCAGAGTTTCAGTGTAAATAATTCTTTAAACTTGAAATTTGTTCTCAGAACTCAGATTCAACTTCTTAACCAAAGAATGGTGATTTATTTTTAAAGTGCGTGCTTTTTAAACACCACAGATATATAAAAAAAAGTTTATCAACCATCTGATTGCTTGAAAATTGCTTGTTTGTTTGTGTCCAGTGATATTTTTTTGCTAAATGAGAAAACCTGCAGCCATTCCTCTGAGTTGTTGGTGTTACTTGTAACACTTTACAAGCCCGATCCAGTTATCTGTCAATGATTTAGGCCGAGTGAACTTCTCTTGTTTTTTCAGTAGCGCGAAGAGGATGATGTAGCTGCTACATGTGTCACAATCGTTTGCGCAATCCCCTTTTTACAGGGGGACACATTCACACACCCCATAGATAGAGCACAGAAGAACAACCATGCCCGAACCGGGATTTGAACCCGTGACGCATAGGTCATGGGGTAGACGCTCTACCCGCATGCCTATGCGAACTGAAACTTCAAAAAGGAGATTGGTATTACCTGTTGACCAATATAAAATCTTGGTCAAGAGGTTTACAATACCTTGGTCAACAGGTAATTTCATATCAGAAAATTGAAGGAGAATATAGATGAAAATATGCAATTATTTCCCATTCAGCAAGACAAAGAGGTTGTTTAGCACGTTAGTATTAATTTCACGTATAATATTGACTTAAATATAACAGTATTCGTTCAGTATTAATTTTTTATGACAAGTCAGTATCTGACCGTGCCATTAGTGACACGTTCAGAGTCATGCTCTTTAACAACAAAGAGGAGAAACCAGGCGATTTTCTTGAGAATGATTTTACCACTCGCTGATAAAATACAAAAATGTTTTATAAGCTTGAAGGGATTATTTCATTTAATAACATCTCTATTTTACTATTGTTGCTGTTCGTTTGTGAACCTAAATAGAGACCAAAATTTTTCTCATTTAATATTCAGTGGATATCAGATCTCAAAAGTTTTTAAATCGTGAATCGGAAGCTCTACAAAACCACAGTTCTGGTAAATGGAACGAGTTAAAAACAAAGACTTAAGAAAAGACAGATTATTTAGAAGAAAGCTCAAAATCTTGTCACAAATGACAAAAAAATGGCAAGAAATTTTTATCAGGATGTTTGACGTTATAAGAGTTTTTTAGGATACAAAATTTGGTCGCTTTGATCTCAAAGAACAAGATTGGTATCTTGTTCTAAAAGATACTTCTACACTAAAGATGGTGGGTCTAATACCACTTGGTGATACTAAGCCCGAATGAGAAAAATTAAGGCAGAAGTGTACGCCTTTCGTTATTAACGAGTACGACTTTGCTCAAACACACAAGACACAAGCATTTTTAGGGGTTTGTCGAACTCATTCCACCATTTGCAAGTCAGAATTGATATCCAAATCAGAGACCGTCTCATCGCTGATTCAGTACCCCCAGAGGTATAATTTGTTATGGGAACTCGGGGGACTTTGCCGTCAAGACCTATTGAGCGTGCCCCAACTGCCATGGGCTAACACGGTGGTCTTTGGCCAAGACGAGGACAGAACTTACTACCATTCTTTTACGAAACTGATGCTCTACCAACCAGGCTACCACGGTCCATAAACTTGGTCTTTTTAATCGCAAAGAACAAGATGCCATCACTAAAGATACTTCTTAGAATTAGAGCATCTAATTGCAAAGTACGATCCTGTATTTTCTGAGCATCTTGCATCTGGCATAAAATGAGTAGAATATGTGTAATTATTTATGTCTTATAGTAAATCAAACTGGAAGCAATTCAATTTTGGGTGGTAAAGTCTGTCAACATAACATGCTACAAAGAAAGACCAAATATTATTCAATTGCAATCAACAACACTCCGGATGTTTCTGCGAAGCAGGTCAAGTTTGAAACAAATAGTGACTGAAAGTCGGGAAGTTGTGAAATCTTTTGTTGATTTCACTAAAGCAAAAAAATTAAACTATTGAAGGAATTTCAAACTCGATTTGAAACGGATGTTCTCGATTTAATGAAGTGTAAAGGACGAGCATTGGATAATGTTGATGTTATGGATGGAAGGCTTTGAGGAGTTTGGAAAAGAGTAAAATGAATAAACCAGTAAAGTACCAGGAATTCGTACCTGGCGTTAAATCTGGTTTATTTACACAGTGCCTCAGATTAAAAAGATACTTTTTCATCTTTCTTTTCATCAGTGCATTAAAAGGTGACCATTTCTTTGTCCCACATAACGTTGGGAAGTTTTGATAGCAATTACAAGTTAAATTTGAAAAGAGTTTCAAAAGTATTCTAGGGATCGCAAGAGGCATACATACAAAGATAAATTGGCTACTCTGACATTGACAAATGAAAGCTTAAACAAAAGAATAGACGCAGGAATCTTGGTAGATACGATGTAGCTATTTTTCCTTTTCTTTGTTCCTTGAGAATCCAGCAATCTGGAATTGCAACAGGCATACAAGAGGGATCGCAACAGGCATACTGGGGATCGCAAGAGGAATACATACAAAGATAAATTGGCTACTCTGACATTGACAAATGAAAGCTTAAACAGAAGAATAGACTATCTGGGATTGCATGAGGCATACAAGAGGTATACTGGGGATCGCAAGAAGAATAGAAGAGGTATACTGGGGGTCGCAAGAGGCATACAAAAGGTATACTGGATAAAGGTATATAAGAGGTATACTGGAGATCGAAAGAGGCATTCATACAAAGATAAATTGGTTATTCTGACAGGGACAAATGAAAGCTTTAACAGAAAAGTAGACGCAGGAGTCTTGGTAGATGCGATGTAGCTATTTTAACTTTTCTTTGTTCCTTGAGAATCCAGCAATCTGGGATCGCAAAAGGCTTAGAAGAGGTATACTGGGGAGAAAAATCTTAGGGTTTTTAAATTTTAATTTAATTTAAGCGTTTTACGCGGTAACTACCAAAAATATAATAGTACAAATCATTTTGCACCATCTTAATCTTGAAAAATTATCGTTTCAACTAAATTAACGATTTTATGGTACAAATATATTTTCTATTTTTAATCAATTTTAAAAGAAAGTGTTTTGATCACATTTTCAAAAATCAAATTTGAGAATTCTGATTAAATATTAAGCAAAACACGCGATACAATAAACAGTGTATTTCATTACCATTCTGAAAGAACACCATGTTTTACAATTCGAGAAGAATACACTAATCTATACTTATAATAAAGCTCAATGTGTGTGTGTGTGTATGTGTATGTGTTGGCGCTCTACAGGTCAGATAGTTGGACCTACAGCTACCAAATTTGGTACATGTATACCTTGGAGGTTGGGAATGCGCACCTCTGAGCCCTTTTTTCGAATTTTTAATTAGAATTTGAATTAATTAAAATTTAAACGAAATTTTGACGTTTTTCCGCTATAACTTTCGAAAATATGATAACACAAACATGATTTTTACATCAATTTAAAGATTAAAAAATTAGCTTTCTAATGGTATCAGTGTTTTAATGTATAACTTAAGCTTCTTTTTTAACGAATTTTTAAAGAATTATTTTAACCATGTTTTTTTGAGCACGTGACTGGATAAAATAAAAGAAAACAATGACGGAAGTTCAAATAATAGAAAAAAATTATCATCCTAAATCAATTCTAAAGAAATGCAACTTTTAGCACGTGACTGGATAAAATAAAAGAAACATAAAATGTGATATTTTCTAAAAAAATAAATGCAAAGCCAAGGTTTCTATAATCGTTTGCAACATCAAAATCATTTATTCAATATTTTTTTTTCCTTTTTCGCTTTGTTTAACAAAACATATTTAATATTTTGGCAGCATCAAGGAAAAAACATTTTTAATTTCAGGCCAATCAATGCCCGGAATTACTTTAAGGCTAATGGATATGTGACTTAATTGAAAATTTTAGAACGCATTACTCATGGCGAACCAGCTGGTCGCCAAAGGCGGCTAGTCTAATATATAAAAATGAATATTTGTTAGTTCGCATTTTATGCAGTATCGTACCGTTCATCCTATTTCAATAAAATATTGCCAGATTACTGATTTATTGCACTTAATGTTATTTTTTTAGATGGCAGCAACACGCCGGGTACCAGCTAGTAACATATAAACAGATTGTTCATGGAATGTCAAGAAAAATTATTGCTTTTGTACTAGACATAATTATTAAGTTCTTTTTCAAGTCTTTAATTTTTATAAATGAATAAACGGAATTCATTAAATTTTAAGCACCATATTTACTATCCATATCGGCTATCCGTCTCGAACAAGATTATTTGGAAACTTAATTTATGTGGCGAGAAAGATTATGATTCTTAGACGTACGAATCGATAGAAACTTTAGTTGTTTTTTTCCCCTCTTTCACTTAATGGCTTCTTAGTATTTCCAATACGTAAATTCAATTACATATTTTTGTTCATTACTCTGTAATATTTGCATATATATAAAAAAAACTTATAGTTCAGCTGGAATGCGGAGTTTAGTTGTCCATATATTTTAATCAGCGGTGGTAATAAAATTTTACGGTTGGTGGGTAAAAAAAAGTTGAATCAAAAACCCAGACGGCTCTCTTAAGCGGGCCTGAAACACAATACAGACAAAAGAAACCCAAATAAGACGAAGGGGGAATCCATAGTCCTGTTCCTAAGGGAAATGGAACGAAATAAAATACCCGTTTATCGTCCGATGAAGACGAACAATCGAGATTGAAAAAAAAAAGTAAGAAAAAAAATTCCACGTCTCCCGTCTGCTCTGGTCTAAAACGGAAATAAGAAGGAAAAAAACGGCCGATGAACGATTTTTTAAAATAAAGTTTCCAAAAAATCGAAGTGTAAGAATGGAATAAAAGTGGAAAAGAAAAAACAAAGAAAAAGGGCGGGAAAAAAATAAAATAAAGGAAAGAGATCACGTTATGAAGATTCCATGATTGGCGAATCCATCAGAAATTTTCATCCACTTTTGCTACGCACTTTTTCATTTCCTCTGTCATTTTTTTTTCAACCCAACAAGTAAAGTAAAAAAAAAAAGAATACAATAAAGAAAAGAAGAAGGGTTCCGGCTTTACCCTCTACGGGCTTTTCTTATTTTCCCTATACGTGCGGAAACCGCTTAAGTCAACATTTTTGTCGCCAGAGCGAAGAAAAGATTTTATTGGCATTGATCACCAATATGAAGCGCCAAAATCCGTACTGGATATATATATAAGAAATTCCCTCGGATACTTTTTTTGATGTTGTTGTTTTTGATTTATCTCCCCCGTTTTTGTGTGTAGGAGTATTTTTATGAGGGAGGCTTTTTTTATATTTTTGCCACTTGGTACAGAAGAGTACGTTAAAGATGGTTCTGGTTTTTTTACTACTTTATCCTAAAAATTTTTTCCCCAAAAAAAAAGAAGAAAAAAAAAAGGAAAACGGGAATAATAAAAACAAGGAAGAGATAGAGGGTTTTGTGTGAAAATATAGGCATATAGAGAAAAAAAAGAAAGAGAAAGATAGTTGAAATTTTATGTGGACTACTCTGAGTTCGTTGTGTATTTTCTTAGTTGCCTTTGAATAAGTAAAGAAAGAAAGAGACAGAGAAAGAAAAAACAGAGTGTACAAAAGAAAAAGACATATCGAATATCAGATGGCACAGTGATTAAAGAAAGTGTACAAAAGAAAAAGGCAGATTGAATATCAGATGGCATAATGATTCAAGAAAATGTACAAAAGAAAAAGGCAAGGCAAATATCAGATGGCATACTGATTAAAGAAAGTGTACAAAGAAAAAAGGCAGGGCGAATATCACATGGCATGATGATTAAAGAAAGTGTACAAAAAAAAAGACAGAACGAATATTAGATGACACAGTGATTAAAGAAAATGTACAAAAAAAAAAAAGGCAGGGCGAATGTCAGATGGCTCAATGATTTAAAAAGTGTGAAAAAGAAAAAGGCAGAATGAATATCAGATGGCAGAGTGATTAAAGAAAGTGTACAAAAGAAAGAGACAGAGCGAACATTAGATGACATAGTGATTAAAGAAAAAAAAATCAAAGTGTACAAAAGAGCATACAAAAGAAAAAAAACAGGGCGAATATCATCAGCATAATGATTAAACAAAAGAAAAAAAGCAGAGAGAATATCAGATGGCATAGTGATCAAAGAAAGTGTACAAAAGAAAAAGGCAGAGCGAATACCAGATAGCATAGTAATTAAAGAAAGTGAAACATATTTTCACAAAGTTGTTAAAATAACAATAATAACTTTAAATAAATTATTAATATGATAAAAAAAAGTTAAAATTGTATGGAAATGTGAAATTAAATTGTCCCCAAACTTGCCACTGATGCCACTAGTTTATTAAAAGTTGTTTCGCTTAAGTCCTCAAATTCCCCAAATTTGCCACTGATGTTTTTTTTTTAATTTCTTAAACCATTCAAGTTCTAAATTCTAAGCAAATAAAGGGGCAAACATTTCACACACTTAGATTATATATTTGTGTGAGAGAGAGGGAGAGACCCACACAGACAGAGTTTGACGTATTTTTAGCCGTATATGTGTAAGTTTATGTGTGTATGAGAGAAAAAGAGAGAATTCGTAATTATATATGTTCATAATTGTAAATGTGTGCGTGAAAGAGTGAGAGAATTTAAAATCTGTTCGCCATTTACATACATAAGTGTAAGCGTATAAGAGCGAGACATAATTTAAAGTGTGTTTAGTCATTTATGTACATAAGTGTAAATGTGTGTGAGTGTAAGAGAGCGAGAGAATTTAAAGTGTGTTTCGTCATATATGTGTATAAATGTAAATATGTGTGAGTGTGCAAGAGCGTAAGAGAGAGAGAGAGAGAAATAATTCGAAGTGTGTGTGTATTAGTTCTATGTGATTAATCTGTTACTTTTAATAATAAGTGATGCAAGGCATTAATCACTTTATCTCATTGACTAATTTATACAATCCATTGATTATATTGATTGCGCACGCATATACACATGGATATTTGCAAAAACTAGCATTTAAATGGAGAAAATATTCAACAGATATTTGAATTAAAAAACACTTTTTGCTTCTCGAGCATTTATCAGATACTTTTATTCTTTGTATATAACTAATTTGAACTAGAATTACTAAAAAATATAGACAGACGTAAAATAATTTATAATAAAATAATATACCAGGGCTTATCATTGAATTAAGTCGTGGCTGAAAATATTTTTGACTTTATACGTTGCATTAAAATTTAAAAAAAAACAAATTAAATACATCATCACAGTAATCAAATTTATCTTTATAAAAACACATCTCGCATTTCTGTTTACCGGTTGGCAAGTTACTCGTTTATAATTTTACCTCCTTTTAAACAATTTTAATAAATGGCACTGATTTTAATAAATCTTGAAATTATAAATAAACACCATTAAAATATTTTTTATATTACTTTTATATAATTCTTAGCTACTTTTAAGGGTGTGATTTTAATTTTGTGTAAAGAAAATATCGCCTCTAGTTTCAATATTTTTATTCCAAAATTTATTGTGTCAATTAGAATGTTTTTTTTTACCTCGCCTGTTTATAAATTGGGCGTGTCTCATAGTTTTCTATCTATTTCTCTTATTTATTTGTTTATTTTTTCCTTGCTTATTTTCTTTTTTGTGTTTCAAAATTCGTCAAAGTTTCTCCAAAACAAGTTATTATTTTTCGCAGAAGAATTTTGAAAGTAATCCTATATTGTTACAGAAGATATTTCTCTCCAACTATCTTTTGGTAATAAAAAGTCATTTAAGAGACAGACTCGTACAGCTTTCTCAACCTTTTAAAGCCCATGACTATTTATTTTTACTTACTGAACTTAAAACTCTGCATTCATGATGTTTTCAAACACAACATTAAAACAATTCCTTATCCGCATTTATTCATTTATCTCAACATTGATCAAGTCTGTGAAAACAAAATTTACTGTAGAATTAATTTCATTACAAACCATTAATTTCTATCCTATTTACTTCATAATAGAATACGATACACTAATTCACAAGATGCTAGTTCTTACAAAGAATAATGCATTGATAAAGAATTGTAGCAAATTCCTCTTCTAAAACACAACATTAAAATAATTGCTTGTTTGAATTTATTCAAATTTGCATTGATCATTTATCTCAACGTTAATCAAGACTAAGAAAACAAAATTTACAGTAGACATTAATTTCAACACAGAACATTGATACCTATCCTATCTACTTGATAACTGATACACTATTATTTTTACAAAGCTACTTGATAATGCGTTGATAAAGAATTGAAAAAAAAAATACCTCCTAGAACACAACATTAACATAAGTACTTATTTTCATTAATTTATTTAAATTTACATTAGTTTATTGATTTCAAGCTTAAGAAAGAAAATTTGAAATAGACATTAATTTCATTAAAAAATATTATTTTCTATCCTATTTACTTCATCACTAATACATATAATACTATTTTTGCAGAGAATAATGCGTTAATAAAGAATCAAAACAAATTCCTTTTCTAGAACACAACTTCAGAATAATTGCTTATTAATTTATTGATCTTAACGTTAATTAGGCTAAAGAAAACAAAATGTAAAGAAGATATTTTCATTAAAAAACAATTTCTATTCTATTTACTTCGATACATAGAATACTATATTTGCAAAGAATAATGTGTTGATAAAGAATTGAAGTAAATTCCTTTTCTAGAACACAAAGTTAAAATAATTGCTTATTAATTTATTGATCTCAACGTTAATCAAGCTTAAGAAAGCAAAATTTAAAGTAGGCATTAATTGCATTCAAAAACATTAATTTCAGTCCTATTAACTTCATCACTGATACATTGAATACTATTTTCACAAAGAAATAATGCGTTGATAAAAGAACTGAAGCCAATTCCTCTTCCAGAAAGTAAAATGTATCAATCACTATATCATTATCTGCCCTGAAATACCAGACTGCTCCACATAAATAACAGCCCATACACTCAAATATCTATTTGATTACGCTGTTATTCGCTATTCCTTTCCATCTAAAAGTCTTGCTTTGTGAGTGCAAAAAGGAGCCCCAGCTTTCTCACTTGGCTTGATAAAGCGTTGATGTGCGCAAATGGAAGTAATTTAATGCTGGAGCGATAGTCAAGAATTCCAGTAGCGGCTCGGGCCAAAGGGAAGTTGGCGTTTTAATGGGTGCTTTTAAGATTCTTGTTGTTATCACGCTGCTGGTATAAAAGATCATTTATTGTCGTTAGTAGCGTGATATCGCTTTTTATCCCCTGGCCCAACTTGCACTTAAAACTGAACGTGGAGAAGGAAATAAAAAAAGAATATGAATCGTTCTTTATGCAAAAGATAAATGGAAAATGAATACCAATGAAATACCAGAATTATGTCTTTTAGAAATTACTTTTGTTCGTTAGACTATGCTTTAATTAACTAACGTCCGTGATATATAGATATTTGATTGTAAAAATTTTAAATTGCGGCAAAGATTAAGAAAACGCATTTCAAGCGGTTGTTATATAAAACGTCAGGTAGTGAATACATTTTCTGAAATAAGTTATTGCTCCCACAAATATTTAAAAAATGTTATTGTTCATGTCTTTTTCATTATGTCTCATGGAATCTCGGTACTGGCAATAATCAGCTATAATTTTATTAATACTTGATTCATTCCTGGATAATGTAGAAATATACCACTCAAATACAGTTTCTCCTTCTAGATTAAATTATTATTATCTCTTTTACTGTTAAAATACTTACATTGCGATAACTGAAAACGAAAGGAACCTGACAGAATTTTTTCCCAGGTGTTGTTCATGGTCTTTGGCGTAAAATCAAAAAATTGCTGTTGCTCATGGTACTTGTCAAAGACAAGTCCTCAGTCGACTTTAAGCAGAATTTTACTGTCTCTTGTTTCAATAGTGCCATCTAGAGCCAATAAAACGTGTTAGCTACTTATATATCACATCTCTTTTCTTGAACTGGACTTTATCCAAACATTTCATTTACTCATCGTTACTTAAACATGAATGAGAAAGCGATCAGATCCAGCGATCTGACTATTGGTACTGTTATTCTTCTAGATTTTAGGGTATAAATGTATAAATTTGCATTGAATCATTTATATTTTAAGAATTTATTCATGTTTGCATCAAAAAACCATCAAACTCACACATACATATATATATTGACTGCGCTTTAAAAGCCTTTGACTTTTTGCAATAGTTTCTTTCTGCCATATTTTCTGTACAAACACCAACCGAAACCAATAAGTTTATAAGTTTAATGCATATATAAATTTGCATTGAATCATTTAGATTTGAAGAACTTATTTATATTTAGTCATACGTGCATCAAAAAATCATCGCACACACACATAAAAAATATATATTGACTGCGCTTTAAAGGCAGTTGCCTTTTTGCAATAATTTCTTTTGTTCATATTTTCCGTTCCAACACCATCCAAAAACAATAAGTTTATAAGTGTTATGCATATATAAATTTGCATTTAATCAGTTAGATTTTAAGAATTTATTCATATGTGTATCAAAAGATCATCACACTTTTACACATATATATATTGACTGCCCTTTAAAGGCCATTGACTTTTTGCAATGATTTCTTTTGGTCATATTTTCTTTACCAAAACCAACCGGAACCAATAAGTTTATATAGCATTCGATTCCCTATAATATCTGACAGTAATCATTTATGCAAACATAAGTCTGTCCCAACACCCAACAGATTACTCCTTCCCCCCAAAAGGGCAGGTCCTTCAGCAGCGACTTGGCGCTTTCAAGAAAAGTCACTGGTGTCCCTTTCAGCGCCAGTGCACCTGGTCAGTCACCCATGAGACAACAGATTCCGATCGGATGGGCACACAATATCACGATCTTCCTCAACAATTCACTGCCTCATGGGTGACATGACAATGACGTATAAAAGCATATTTGCAAATATACGGACCCCCCTGAGAATGGGCTCTTCTATGGGATGAGCAGATGCTGATCGTTTCGGCTCTATTGTCCCCTGAGGTTCGGAAAAGAAATTGTGACTGGGAAATGCTTGTCGGTGGAGAATGGTATGGCTACGATTCACAATGACGACAGGGTGCTTGCCGTAGGAGGGTTTGTGCACTTATAGGTGGGGTGCAGATAATATTTATGACTGGAACTTCCTTCTATATGTGTTTTGTCCCTTGCCGTTTTCGAATAGAGATGGATAATATACAAGATATTTATGGCATTGTTGGCTGGGATGAAGTTAAGGTAGATTTAACTTTTCGAAGAAAATAATGTTTATCGCAAAATTTTTTGAAATGTTGATGATTGAATATGAAAAAATTAAGGTTATTATATGCAAAATATCCGTTGTATTGTTGTCTAT
This sequence comes from Argiope trifasciata, assembly GCA_026543055.1. NCBI lineage: Eukaryota > Metazoa > Arthropoda > Arachnida > Araneae > Araneidae > Argiope > Argiope trifasciata. Next base: position 70,330 of record JAPMOQ010025622.1, read on the forward strand.
GTTGAATTTAAGGTAGACTTATCTTTTCGAAGCAAATAATGTTTATCGCAACGTTTCTGAAATGTTGGTGATTAAGTATGAAAAAAATTAAGGTTGTTGTATACCAAATATTCGTCTACTGTAGATTGGGGTGAATTTACAGTAGGCTTATCTTTTAGAAGCAAATAATGTTTGCTGCAACTTTTCTGTAATGCTGGTGATTAAGTATAAAAAATTAAATTTATTACATAAAAATATTCTCTGTATTGTTGACTGGGATGAATTTAACACTTCCACCGCCACTACCCGCGTTTGATATCAGGACCATCTATCTAATTAGATGGCCCTTTTGTTATCTTTTAACTGTAGTAGAGAAGGTGTCATGTAATAATATAGATGGTTTCGACACTTACATATGTTTTTTAACTCAGGCGCGTTTGTTTTAATGCCCAGTCAATGTGTTAAGGTAGACTTATCTTTTCGAAGCAAGTAATGTTTATCGCAACTTTTCTGAAATATTGGGGATTAAATATGAAAAGATTATTATATACAAAATATTCGCTGTATTGTTGACTGGGATGAATTTAAGGTAGACTTATCTTTTCGAAACAAATAATGTTTATCTCAAATAAATATGGGGCCGCGGTGGCCCGGTAGTAAGGTCTCGGCTTCGGAACCGGAGGGTTTCGGGTTCGAGACTCGATTCCACCGAAGATCCGTCGTGTGAGGGGGTCTTTTGCACGTTAAATCTGTCAGGCCAAACGTCCTCCCGCTGTTGTGGTGTGGAGAGAGGGGTGCCACTTCAGGTGTCGTCCTCGTCATCTGACCGTGGTACAAAATTACGAGGTCCGTCCCAAAATAGCCCTCGTGTTGCTTTAAAACGGGATGTTAATATAACTAAACTCAAATAAATATGAATATTATATTGGCGATTGTATATGAAAAAAAAATTAAGGTTATACTGAATGTTGCTTTTAATTCTGATTATGCCGGCGTTCTGGCGTAGGGGTGCGTATCTTCCCTGTGATCTGGGCATTCCGGATTCGAGTTCGGGTATGGTTGTTATACTATCTGTGAATAGTGAGAATGTGCCCCCCCCCTATAAAAAGGAGTTGTACAAGCGAATGTGAAGCATGAATTAGCTAAGTCGTACTCTTTGTCCTAGTTGGCGCTACTGAAAAAACAACGGAAGCTAATTTAGGCTTAAATCGCTGACAGCGTTCTGTCAGAGGGCTTATAAAGTGTCATAAGTAACAACAACTTTGATGTTGTAATGGAGTAAATAAATCGATTTATTAATGAAACGTAATCTTGTTATCTGAATTGGGTTCAATTCCCCAATTTTATTTTTAATTTATCTTGATGATTCTGAAACAGCGTTTCTTTAAAATTTTTGTTCCGTAATCTTCACGATTCCATTTGCATTGTGAAAAGATCGTCACCATTTATAATAAATTAGATAATCAAACTGTAATGAATAAATTATTAGAAAAATTAAATATTACAATAAATTTTATTTTTGTTACAGTAGATATAATACTTTCTAATTTTGCTTAGAAAGGTAACTTGAAATTAGTCTATATTTAAAGTAAATGTGAAAAAACAAACAAAAATCGGGGAAATAAAAAGAAACCGCAGATATTTTCAAAATTTATTACCATACTTCTTAATCCTATTTGGATCTATAGCTTAAAGTATTAGAAGTCTTTCTTTACATTTTCGTATCAAATGAGAATATGAATTTTGGTTGGCAATCTGTCGTTTATCCTTTGAAAAGATATGTCAGATATAATTAAATCATAGGGACGAATATTTTGAAAATAAAAACCTGATTATGTGCAACACATTCCAATCATTCTTATGAAAAATAGTTGGCACGTGCATTTAAGGAAAAAAAACTGAATTAGAAGACATCCAAAAAAATGTTCAAAAAATTATATTTTAGAAGCGAAATTTTCCTTGAATCATTATTTTTTTTCTCAGTGGCCCTTTTTCCTTCTTTTTCTTTTCTTTCTTCTTTCCCTTGATATTTAGAGACTGCATGTATTAATTAGCATGACATTTTGGTTAAAAATATCCATTTTTGGAATTCAAATTACGATATGATTTCTTTGGATAATTTTACATCGCCTACATAAAACAAACTATTTCATAGACCAAATGATGTATTCGATGTTTCACATAAAAAGAAGAGCATTTCTAGAACTAGTAGAATGAAACTTTCTTAAATTCTTCCCACTTTCCAAGAGAACACGGTTCCTTTTAAAAGTTTGAAAACAGCGGTCTGATATCTTTGTTCTCTGTTTACCAAAGCCACAAACTCTCCATCATCCTTGCAATGATTCAGCTTCTCCTCGACCTGACCATGGTGATTTTTCTTTCTCACTCGCTCCATAATTGTCATTTCCAGACTGGTCTCTTCAATGGCTACGTTTTATGGCGATGTAATTACTTACAGATGGACAGGTGGAGAACCCTCCTTCTAAGAACGGACATCTGGCTCTTTAGAGGGAGTCCAGATAAAAGACCACCCGTGCACTAATCGTGTATGCGACACAGATGTGCAGCCTGCTTTGTTTCCAGTAGTGAACATTCCTGCTTTCAACTGTAGACCAGTGAAGTTTTTGCTGAACGACGATTGAAGAATCGGCAACCCAAATGCTACAATGTGGATGAGAGGTGGAGTCGAAGGAAGAGGGAGAAGGTGAGGGTTTTGGAGTGAGAGAAGAGAAGAAACGAGGAGGTTTTTTTTTGGTGAAGAGGTCTAGAAGAGAGATTGGTGAAAGCCGAACGTTCGATAGAAGATTCCACCCGAGGAATTCGGTGGATTCCTGGAGCTAACCCCGGTATTTTATAATTTTTATGGCCGGTGAGTGGTTCTCGTGTGTTTCTCCGAAATATTTCGAGGAACTATTCTTGTGGTGTTCCACATGGACTTTTCATTTAACTTAGATGATAAATAGTATTTTTTCTGTAAGTTAAAGCTGTAATTAAAGTAATTTGAGGAAAACGCTGCCCTTTATTTGATCGGACCAGATCGAGACGTTACACCATCCAAAATTTTCAACATATATTTAACATTGAAGACGCGACACGAACAACACTACACACAAAACCGAAAAAGGGTCTAATATAATTCCACATCCAGAACGTAGACAGCTTTGAACATGCGTATCTTACTCGCTTACTCTCTAAAATTCCCTAAGGGATTATCGTACGACTGCTATTCAGCATGTTACAGCAGGAAGGGAGATGAATCTCACTATATTCTATTAAATGTTTTTTATCAAATATTTATACCGAGAAAGATTACTAAATATCCATTTCATTGTTTCTATTTTAATCTTTATCTAATATACCAACCACAAACTTTTGGACAAGAGGTGCATGCCTGGATATATTTAAAGACTGCATATATTAATTAACACAAAATGTTGAATAAAAGTGCCGATTTGTGGAATGTGTATGTCTATTTTTGGCATTTAAAATATAACATGATTTTTTTGGATTGTCAACATAAAATAAAATTGTTTCAGGCACCAAATAATATATTTAATGTTTCACTAAAAAAATCTAGAAGTAACAAAATTAAGCCTTCTTAAATTCTTCCCATTTTACAAGAGAGCACGATTCCTTTTAAAAGCTTGAAAATAGCGGTTGGATTTATTTGTTCTCTTATCCTTTCGCATGGGCAGCTAGCAAGCTTTCTTTCTAAAATTATCGTACCTAAGGTATTATCGTACGACTGCTAATCAGCTTGTTACAGCAGGAAGGTATATGAATCTTACTATATTTTATTAGAGACCTTTTTTTTTTCAAAAAATGAAATATCTACACCGAGAAAGTTTACTAAATATCCATTTCTTCGTTTCTATTTTAATCTTTATCTAATATAAGAACCACAAACTTTTAGACAAGAGAGGCATGCCTAGATATATTTAAAGATTGCAGGTATTAATTAACATGAAATGTCTGGTAAAAATGCCGATTTTTGGAATTTAAATTATAATATCATTTCTTTGGATTGTAAATGGGGCCGCGGTGACCTGGTAGTAAGGTCTCGGATTATTTAAATCACCACATAAATAAACTAGTAAAAAATATAAATTTTGTGATATTTGATGTATTAGAATAGAATAACATTCTAAGAAACATAAATGGGTAGATTTTTTATGCATTTATTGTATCCAAATCATTCGAATAATCACTAACCGTCTGCTCTAAGGATATTGAAGGGCCGCTGTGGCTTGGTGATAAGGTCACGGCTTCGGAACCGGAGAGTTTCAGGTTCGAAACTCGATTCCAGCGAAAAAACGTCGTGTAAGGGGGTCTCTTGCCTGTTAAATCTATCAGGCCAAATATCCTCGTACTGTATTTAAAAATAATCTATAAATGTACTGATATTCTATAATGTATTTTGACAATTGCTTAAACTTATTCTATTAAAAAACTTTTAAAATCAAATATTTGCACGAAGAAAGTTTACTAAACATCCATTTCGTCGTTTCTATTTTAATATTTATCGAATATACCAGCCACAAACTTTTTAACAAGAGGTGCATGCCTAGATATATTGAAAGACTGCGTATATTAATTAGCATGAGATGTTGGGTAAAAATGTCAATTTTTGAAACTTAAATTATAATATGATTTCTTTGGATTGCCAATATGAAACAAAACTCTTTCAGAGATCAAATGATTTATTCGATATTTCATGAGCAAAAAATAACATTTCTAAAACTAGTAGAATGAAGCCTTCTTAAATTTTCCCATTTTCCAAGAGAGCACGATTCCTTTTAAAAGTTTGAAAACAGCGGTCGGATATCTTTGTCCTCTGTTTACCAACGCCGCAAAGCTCTCCATCACTATACAAACCAGAACCGAGAAATCCCGAAAAGGTGCGAAGAAGAAAGAAGAAAGCAAAAAGTCACAGAAATGCTTTCATTTTAAATTGAATATCGGTACTCGGCGAACGTGTACGCCGAGACAAACATTGACACTGGCGCGGAACAACACTTAACCATTAATGGGCCCTCCAAGAATTGTTTCTGCTCAGTTAGCGGAGAGTTACTCCCAGAGAAGATTTGTCGAGAGTGAGAAATCTTGTAGGGATGGGGATCATGAAGAAAAATGGACCATCTGCTGGTTACAAAACAGGAACAACTTTGAAGAGCTGGCCACCAGGGATTTCGGAAGATTTTTAAGTCCAGATTTCGTGCCAGGAGTGATGGATTTATCCAGCAACGCAGAAGATCCATATGGGAGAATGTATGGGTTCTCCAAAACGTTCCGATGTCTTGCGGACCTGCATTTATTTATTATGTTCTCTTCTTCCTTGTTCCAGTGAGATATATGGTATGGATTTAATTCGAGTTCGCCTGGCTTTAAAGGGTATCGCATTAGGTGGAGTTTTTCGGTTTATTTTACCACACATTTCTTCCGTTCGGTCAGGCAGAAACTTCTTTCGTTCTTCGAAGTGTTCCATGGAACAGAAAATTTTAGAATTGTCGTAGATATAACCCAGTTTTTTTTAACAGTATAAATTTTGAACGAAAATAAATAGCACTAATAAAAGACACTGAAGTTGTATGATGTACGGTTTTAACACGTTGACTGCCAACTACGAGATAAATCGTAGATTGCTTTCTTTGTCTATAACTCCAACTACGAGTTATCTCGTACTGTGTTTACTTGCCATTTTTGTGCAGCTATCATTTTCGGTCAGAAGGAGACTTAAATTATGAATGAAAAAATAATACTAATAAAATGTACCGAAATTGTTTGACGTATGGTTTTAACACGTTGACTGCCAACTACAAGATAATTTGTAGATTGCGTTCTTTTCGAGGAACAAACCATCTCTGTTATTAGATGACACCTTCTCTTCTACAGTTAAAAGATGGTAAGGCAGAGTTCATCTAATTAGATAGATGGTCCTGATATCAGGTGAGGGTAGTGGTAGTGAACGTGTTAATACGTTGACTGCCAACTACGAGATAACTCGTAGATTGCATTCTTTTCTAGGACGCCAACTACGAGTTATCTCGTACTGTGTTTACTTGCCATTTTTGTGCAGCTGCCATGTTCGGTCAAGCGGAAACTTCTTTCGTTCTACGAGGTGTTCCATAGAACGGAAAATTTTAGAATTGTCGTAGATATACTCTAGTTTCTTTTTTCCGAATATAAATTTTGAACGAAAAAATAATAATACTAATAAAAGACATCGAAGTTATTTGAGGTATGGTTTTAACACGTTGACTGCCAACTACAAGGTAACTCGTAGACAGCGTTCTTTTCTAGGGAGCCAACTGCGAGTGATCTCGAACTGTGTTTACTTGCCATTTTTGTGTAGCAACGAATAAACTCGTAGTAGATCAGTACTCATATCGATAGATGGCTTCTGGGAAAACAATAAAAAATAAATGCTGGTTTGCATGAACAACTGGTGAAAACAGAATTCCTAAACCACTTTAACACGCTGACTGCCAACTACGAGTTCACTTACAGATTGCAGCGTTAACCTAGTTGGTAGAGTGCCAGTCTAGTAACGGAAAGGTAACGAGTTCTATCCTCGTCTCGACAAAAGACCGCCGTGTTGGCTGATGGTTGTTGGGGCACTTTAAATAGGTCGTGACTGCAAAGTCCTCCAAGTTCCCATAACAAATTATACCTCTGAGGGTACTGAATCCGGGTCGGTCTCTGATTTGGATCTAGATTCTGTCTTGTGGGCAGATCAAATAAACTCATAATATGTCAGTGCTAATATCAATAGATGACTTCTGTGAAAAGAACAATAAAAATCAATGCTGGCTTGCATGAACAGAGAATTTATTGAAAAAGGAACAAAAATTATAATTGCAAAAATTAGTTAACGTCATTTTTCATTAGTTAACGTCATTTTTTTTAACGTCATTACTCCCTAGAAAAGAACATTTTACATCAGATTTCTGAAAATTGCCGTGTTGAAATTAAAACATTCCATTTAAATAAATTAGAAATTAAGAAATTAAAACAGATTTGAAAACTATTTTATTTATGTACTTTTATTCATCCTTTCATAATTATTTATACTGGGATGAATCTCACACCAAGATCAGTAATAATCTATAAAAGATTTCCTTACCCTAGTAGCGTACAAATATTGCACAATATTGTATGACACTGATTTGTGATTTTTCTCCTAAATTACAAATGAAACTTAGACTTTTGAATCATGATGAAACTTAAATCAACTGTGACGATTAAATGGTTTTGCCTTTTGAAAAGAATTTTTTCCCCCAATTCTTGTGCTGAATTTAACAAATTGGTTTGGACCCTATTGGTGTAGCTGAAGACCGGCGCTAGACACAACTGTAACCTCCTTTTTACCTTTCAATTGATTGTCTTTGTTTGGTCCTGCAGCTGTGCTTTCTCATTGATATCAAAATCGCCACTCTTAAATAGATGAAACCAAAACCAAGAATTGGAATTTGAACAGAACAGCATCCCCATAAGTTTCTAAAAGTGTCTGATGGTCTTCGGCAGTATATTTCTTCAGATGAAACGTACAAACAAAAATTAATGTAGAAAATGCAATTTGGTGAGCTCCATGATTGGAGTCTTTATACACTGAATAACTCAATGATACTAAATGGAATTTTTTTTAAATAATAACAATATAGTAATAGAAAATTAGTGAAAGTGAAAACCATTGTCATTTATATAGATAATTGACATGTTTAGCAATAGGTGTCGCTTATTACAATGCATTCAAGTGCCTAATAATTCGTATACGAGAATATGAATTGATACATTCATTTGGATTTCCAAAAGTGCAGAAAACATTAGCTTTGAATCAAACTAATGCTAGTTTTCTGAGTATTTAATAATCTTATTGTTTAATGTGATAGGAAGGTATTTTACTCTTAACGATTGTTTTTTTAGTGAGTTCAGGTCAAAGGTACGGTATTCTCTGGTCAAAATTTCAACCCCATATTGCACCATTCATTGACTATTGTATAAAGCTTCCTGAAAAAAAAATACTGGAATGGGAACCGAAGCTGATCAAAAATTAAAGGTATTTCTGATCAGGACACACAATACTACGGTTATATCTTTCATTAGCTACAAATCTACAAGTACGCCAAAAAAAATTATATTTTATGAATAAATTTCGACTGTTAGTTCTTAAAAAAGTATTCCTACATGATATTTATAGAATAATAGCTGAATTTACAAAGTAAAAGTCAAAACAGTAACAAATTGTCTTTGCAACGATTTTTAAATAGTTATATGTAACTATTTATTACATTTTTTGTTATATTTGCATTGATTTTTAGATACTTATATAAAACTATTTATCATATTTTTTGCTCTATTTCTTCATCTTAATAAGAGATTAAATATTTGCATTGATTTGTAAATATTTATATGAAACCGTTAATGATATGTTTTGCTATATTTCTTCACCTTAATAAGAAAGAACTATTTATCACATTTTTTTTGTTACATTTGCATTGATTTTTAAATACTTATATGAAACTGTTAATCATATTTTTGTGCTATATATTGCTTCACCTTAATAAGAAATTCTATAACATTTTAAGAACTATTTGTCACATTTTTTTGTTATGTTTGCATAGATTTTTAAATATTTAGATGAAACTATTTATCATATTTTTGCACTATTTCTTCACCTTAACAAGAGATTCTATATTTGCATTGATTTTTAAATACTTTTAGGAAACAATCATATTTTTTGTTATATTTCTTCGCCTTAATAAGAAATTCTGTATTTGCCAATTTATCATAAAGAAAAAGAAAGTCATTTAAAAGCAAATTTAAATAATGTTACTCATATCTTTATTCTTTTTTACGTCTAGTTTTAATAAAAGTATATTATGAAACTGTAAGTACGAATTCGAAAGAAATACATTAGAAAAAGAAAAAAATAAATATATAACAGACTGAAATATAGAAAAAAAATGTATTATATTATTGCACCCAGAAACAATATATTTTAAATATTGTCTTTGAATAAATTAATGGTATAAATAAATTTCGAAAGCATAAACAAGCGGAAAAAGACTTTCTAAATAAATATTAATCGTCCAAAAACTTTCAGATCAAAGATTCTTCAAAGGCTTCAGTATAATAAATAATAATCACTACACTCTTGCTTTCTTGGCAGGCAAATAACTCACTTTTTGCATAAACCTCAATAAACTATGTGCAAAAACCTTTTAAAAGACAAAGATGGCGGGTTTTTTTTAATCCTTCTTTTTACATCTTGTGATTTTCGTATGAGTAAGCATGAGAAATGATTACTTTTGTGTTTCAGCCTAAGTAATATCGTTAGAGACAAGATATAAAAATCTGCTTTCAACATAATCATGATGGATTTTTGTTCGATGTGACTTGAAATTTCTTATATTTTAAATTTTTTGTCTAAAATATTGTTATTATTTTCATGAATAGTTAAATAAAGTAAAATAATTTACATGTAGTTGTAAACTTAGCATTCCTTTTCTAAAATTTGAATCGATTTGTTTACATTAATTTATGATTTAATTTAAAAAAATGCTACCAGGAAATTATTGCACTCTAGTCATGTTATATTTGAATTATAGTTTTTTATCTGCAATAATTTTAGACATTGCTAACTGATTTTAAAAAAAAATTATCTTATTCAAAATGTAAATAATCATTTGAGTAATTTATTTGAAATATTTGATTTATTAGTGAATATATTCGTAGATTCTCATATCATTGTGAGATTTATTGTCTGTTGTTGCTTCTTAAGAACACGCTGACGAAGCCAGAGATTTTAAGACGAGAGAGCGTCCCCTGTTTTTCAATAGATCCTTCTAGGGACAAGTGAACGTCTTATCTACACAGGCTTCATAACTCTTTTTACAGGATGGATTTTATTCACGCAATTCATTCACTCATCAATAGATCGTAAGATGATAGTATGCACATTTGTTTTTGGAGCCCCTATTTATATGGGGGTGAGGGCTCTTTTGCACGTCTCACAGATAGAACCAAGGCTAGAGAACAACCGGAAGCAGGACTCAAACCCGAGGCGTCTAGATAAATGCAAAAGACGCGTTACTCCTAGGATAGGTCACCGAAAGATTTCTTGTCTTGTTATTTATAGTAAACAAATAATTTATTGCAAAAAATTAATATGTTATAGGTTTCAGAATTATCGCTATGTATTTTCCTTTTAGGGAGTAGATGAGCAGGATAACTGAAAAACACAACAAATTAATCCGTCTTCAGAAGCATATGCGCCAAAATTCACATAAACCAAAATTCACAATTCATGCATACTATTATTGGTAAATATGACAAAATCAAGAATTACAAATTGTTTTACTGACCATCGTTGTGTAGCATGTATTATTCCCTCACGCACTGTTTCATATTCTTTAAAAATGTTCAGTACTATTTATAAAAACAACATTTCCATTTTGACATGAAAAAAGTTTCTTTTATTCAAAGGAAAT
>JAPMOQ010025622.1:80808-96421 GCA_026543055.1 Argiope trifasciata
ATTTTTAAAAACAGCATTTCCATTTTTAAAAACAGCATTTCCATTTTGACATGAAAAAGTTCCTTTTATTTATGAAAATTTAATTATTTTTTTAAAAATTAATTAAAAGTTCAATTAAATTTTTAGATCAACTTCCTAGAGCTAGCCAACAATTTTGATTCGTGACAACTGGCAATTATAGTCATAAAATCCTCCACCATCTTCTTTTTTCAATTCCATTTGATAACTCGCTTTCAATCACAAAACATTACGTGTACAAACGATCAACAACTAAATTTTATTTTCCCGATCTTATCGATATTGAAATCTGTTTACAACCTTCCTTGAAGGTTCTGTAAGATTTCTATTTGTTCCACATATTCTTTATTTTGAAATCTGTACCCAGTTTTTGTGTGGAGAAAATTTCAATCCTAGCGAAAGACTTTGAAAACATTCTCAGGTCACGAACTTCATCTGTTATCTTTTATCTCTTCCAGGAGCAATTGTCATTCTTTATTACAAAACATTCTTTATTGTTATTTTTTTTTACTCTGAGGAATCGAAGAAACTGATAATGGATGAAAGTTCTCCCCTCTGAGAGCAAATGCCGCTCTGTAATTTTAGAAACTTTTGAAAATATATATCACGATGCAGACAGATTTTTACGCCTTTGAATGAAATTATCATCAGATGGCGGGAAAATAAATAAACATGTTTTCAGTCTGCACTAAATAAATAAATAAACAAAATTTTTAAGCACATTTTATCTTCTTCTAGATTACTTTGTTAGAATAACAATACCCTGATCTTAATTCTAAAGAGTATATCTCATGCAATTTTATATTTAGAAAATCCTTATCTAAATTGGAAACTATCTAAACTATATGAACTATTGTTGATCTAGTATATTGTGACTAAGACACTACTGCAACTTTAAAACATTGCTGTATGTAATAAAATCTTTTTACATTACTTTTCTTTTTTATTTATTTTTCTAATTCCTCTTCAAACAATTAATCCTTATCATCAAAATAACTTGCTTATTATATTTATCACTTGAAATATTTACGAATGCTATTATTTATTATTTAAAATTTATTAATTTAATCTTAAAAATTATTTTTAAGCAATGAATGAATTGATTTTTTTTTTCTATATCTCTTTTTTATGTATATAGATATACAAAGTGCCCCACAAGATATGGAGCGCTTAATATTTATGAATTCGAATAGAAAACGTTAGGACGAATGTTTAGATGTATAACATGTAGGTGATGAAGATGTTTTCACGGAAAGGGGTTGCAGTAGCTTCTGAGGGGAAAAAACCCTGAGCACCCAAAGAGCAAAATTCTGACTTCTAACTCATACGAGAATGACACACACATTCGCTTGTACACCTCCTTTTTATAGGGGGAACATTCATACATTTCACAGACAGAAGACAGAAAAAACATGCTCGAACCGGGATCACGGGAAAGACACGCTTCCCCTTTGTCAGGACGCCGGTATAACGTGTAGGCAATTAGTCTATACTCGGGAGTCCCATATATTATACATCAAGTTTAGTTTAGTTATATTAACGTCCCGTTTAAAGCAATACAAAGGCTATTTGGGGACGGACCTCGTCATTTTGAACCACGGTCAAATGACGAGGACGACACCTGAACTGGCACCCTCCTCTCCACACCACACCACACCAACGTGAGGGCGTTTGGCCTGACAGATTTAACATGCAAGAGACCCCTTCAAACGACGGATCTTCGATGGAATCGAGTCTCGAATCTGAAACCCTCTGGTTCCTAAACCGAGACTTTATCGCCAGGCCACCGCGGCCCATTATAAATCAAATACTTAAACTCGTCTTAATGCCTTCTATCCGAATTTGTAAATATTAAACACTGCATACCTTGTGAGACACCCTGTATTTGCCATTATTAGAGACTTGATAGCTGAGTGGAAATAATGGTTGCTAAAAGTAAAACTTTATTTTGTGTAGCTTCATCTGAATGATTTAATCCATAAAGTAGATTTTAACATTAGATTTGATAAAAATATAACACGTACTATTGTCACGTAGATAGAACTCAATAAGACACAGGAAATAAAGTTAAATCAATTTATTAGCTCAACTCTGAATTAAAAACACTGTGACTGAGAGTTCTTCAGCTTTTATACGAGTAGGGAGAGTTCCAGAATACCGTTCTGGTGACCGCAAGAAGAGTCTAGAGCACTTATCTGGGGAATTAAAGAAAGGTCCAGAGTCTTCTGGAACACGAAAGAAAGAAGAAACAAACCTTTAGTCTACCGGGATTCGAACACATGATCTTCTGACTATGAGTCCAGCGTCCTAACCATTCAGCTATGCAGACTCGGCAATGCTTTGTTTCAATGCGTCAATATTTTAAAAGCCTTACAGTCTTCGATCTTTGCTCAATATATCTCCTCTATTTATTACCTCACCTAAAATATGAAATTTAACTTGAAAATAGTAATAATAATAATAAATTAAATCTCATCAAATGCAAAAGCATTTTTGATGAAAGTAAACACTTTTATTTAAAGTATCAGATCATAAAGTAGAGTTATTCAGTGCTGAATTTTATGTGTATCATTTTTCATTATTTATATCATTTGCTCAGATGAATGCTGGCGTCCAGGCATAGGAGTAGCTTGTCTTCCAAATGATCTGGGTTCGAGTCCGGGTTCGGGTTTGGTTGATTTTTCTGTGTTCTATAAGATGTGTGCGAATGTGCACCTACCCCATAAAAAAGAGTTGTGCAAGAGTATGTGAAGCATGAAGAATCTAAGTCGTACTCTTGGCGCAACTGGAAAAAAAAAGAGACGCTCACTCATCTTAAATAGCAAACAGATAACTGTCAGCGAACTGGTAAAGTGCCATAAGTAACAATAACAACTCAGATTAGTTTAGTTTAGTTATATTAACGTCCTGCTGTAAAGCAACATTCGGGTTATTTTGTAATGGACCTCGTGATTTTGAACCAGGTTCAGATGGCGAGGACGTTACCTGAACTGGCACCTTACTCTCCACACCACACCGTGGAAGGACGTTTGGCCTGACAGATTTAGCGTGCAAGAGATCCCCTCACACGACGGTTCATCTGTGAAATCGAGTCTCGAATTTGAAACCCTCTGGTTCCGAAAGCTGAGACCTTACCACCAGGCCATCACAGCCCAACAACAACTCAGAGGAATGAGCGCCATTTTTCTGAACTAACAAAAAAATATCAATGGATAAAAATAAACAAGTAATCCTATGGTTGATATACTTTTTTATATCCAACTATATTACATTAAAGAACTGTGGTGTTTAAAAAGCAGGCATTTAAAAAAAAAATCATCATTCTTTGTTTGTAAAATTAAATTTTAGTTGTGAGCACAAATTTCAAATAGAAATAATTCTTTAAACAGAAACTCAGGACACTTTCGTGATAAGTTTGCAGTTTTCGTGATAAGTTTCATCAGTTTGCATTTTCTAAATGATTTTTGCTTGCATTTTTTATATCTTGTTCAACAATTTGTACTTTAAATTTAGAATTTTCAGATTTAAATGGTTAAAAAAAGTTTGAATTTTGACAAAAATGTAGTCTGCAACCTGTAACATCCACTTAAAAAATGAAATGAAATAAAAAATAATTTTCGAGAGTAAAAGATCATTTTTGCAATTCATGTGAATCGTTATATATATAGATAATAAAAAAAAACATTTAATAGACATCACCTAATAAATGCATTGTGAATATTAAATACTAGACATTATGAAATTACGAAATTAAGTAATAAATAACAGATCCTATAATAATAATTAATAAATCTGATAAATAATAAATAAAATTAAAAAATTATTTAATAATAAAATTATGAAACTAATAAGTAATAAATAATTAATCTTGAATTATTTATTATTTATTACTGTATTATTTATTACTTAAAGTTTATTAAGATAAGAATTTCATTCCCAAATGCTTTTTTACGCATAAACCCTTTTCTTTAATAAACATATGTACGATAAACTCTTACATGTTAATAACCTTGTAGAGTACCAACAAAGAATAAGTTGTATTTTATTCAAAACTGAGTTTAAAAAAATCTAATAATAATCTTTCCAATTTAGCATTTTCGCCCCAAAATGAATTTATTTTCAGCAAATGCGAATCTTCAAGTCTTCAGCATGGAAAAAGCTTCATCAAAAATGTTGATTTCTTAAGTGAATTTCGTGGTTGCTGGTTATTTCTTCCCAATAGCTACCCGAATAAATAAATGTTTAGGCAGCAAAAATTAGTCACCCTCATTTATCTCCATAAAACCCTCAAGTTCTTGTTTTTAGGGCTTTCAACCTCATATTTTACTTTGTAAAAGTCGCCTTCCGTTTCCCCTTTGTTAAAAAAAATGGTTTGAAGAGGAAGTGATTTATTAAATTTATGTCTTAATCAAAAAGCCTCTCAGTGCTTTTATTTATATAATAATAATTTCGTTAATCATTTTTTCGGTTGGAAAATAATGTTAAGAGGTTCTTACGTTTTTATCCTTTAAAGAAACTAGAATTTATTGCTTTATAGATAATCGTATTAAGCTGCCAACATTTCTAAAATATCTTTTTATGAGAAGAAAAAAATTGTAATTGTAAGTTTGAATTTTCTAAACACAGTTTTAGATGTTCAGTTTCATATTATTTTTCACTATCTGGCCACAGTTTTGTGAAAGATTGACTATTCTTTTTTTTTCTTTGATTATATTTTTATGTTTTTATTAAAACGGCTTTTAATAAAATAGTTATAAAAAAGATGTAAGCTTATTAAATTTTGAATGTTTGGTAAGTCTTAATTTATTTTATCATTTACTATAAGAAGTGCGATGCGAATCAGGTGTTGTCATATTCATTTAAAGTATGATTTTATTTTTTAAATAATTAGTAATTTTTCAAACACTGAGTGATGACAAAATATTTTAAATCAAAACAGACTTTATATCTTAATCTGAAGATTAGAACATCAAAAATTTCGAAAAGAAATGTTCAGTTTCAAAAAATTTCCTTACAAAACATTTTAAATCAAAAGAGACTTTATATCTTGTTCTGAAGATTAGAACAAAAAACATTTTGGTAAAGAGATTTCAAGTTTTTCGTAGCAACAAACTCAAAACATATAATGTTCTCAAAGTAGGTAACAAAGAAAGTAATTATGAATCAGCAAATGGACCATGATATTTATTGCAATTGTTTTTACAGGAGATTTATAACTGAAATCAGTAATTTTTGTTATTTTTCTTCCGTATATAGTACTTTATTTCTCTAAATAATAATTTATCAAGGTACTATTTATAATTTCAGTTATAGAAATTTCCCTTATGAAAAAATAGTTTCTATATATACACAAAAAAATTTTAAAAACTAGTGCACACACAAATTATATATCGAGAGTCATTTCTTACAGAAGGTTATTGGAAGAAATGTTCAAAGAACATCGCTCATGCTGTTGTTACCAATGGCACTTTACAAGCCCGCCGACCGATAGTAAGCGATTTAAGCCCAATTTAGCGTCCTTTGTTACTTCCTTAGCTACTTCATGCTTCGCATTAGCTTGCGCAACATCTTTTTACAGGGGAGCACATTCACACTACTCACAGATAGAACACAGATAACAACCATACCCGAATCCGGGAAGCTCAGAACACTAGGAAGGCATTCTACTCCTATGCCAGGATGCACACATTCCATCATGAATTCTGTAATGCCTAAAAGCAGAAAATATAAACAATGTTGCTAATTTAGTTTAGTTTAGTTATATTAACCACTTCACATACAATACATAATACATACATACGTGTCTGAGACGTGCATCGAAATATTGAATTTTTAATTTCTAATCCGCAATTAAGTGAAAAGTATTAAATAATTTTAAATTAATAAAGTTGAAACGCATTATTATTAAAGGAATTAAAATAATACTAAATATTCCAACTAGGAAGCTATTAAATTCGTCATTTAATTACCAAGTTAAGTAAATTCGTATGTCAAGTGGTCAATCGCAGCCAGCCAATCAATAATAACGAAATAGAAGGAAGGGTACGACAGTATATGAAATATGAATTACTATAAAGGAATTAAAAACATATTATTATTAAAGGATTTAAAATTAAAGTAAATATTCCAATTAGGAAGCTATTAAATTCGTCATTTAATTAGGAAGGTAAGCAAATTCGTATTCAAACGGTTAACGTCCCGTTGTAAAGCACACTAGGGCTATTTTGAGACCTAACTCGTCATTTTGAACCAGATGACGAGGACGATACCTGAGCTGGCACCCACTTCTCCACACCTACCTGAAAACATTTTGCCCGACAGATTTAACGTGCAAGAAACTTCCTTACACCACGGTTTTCTGTGGAATTGATTCACGAAACAGAATTCTTCCGATTCCGAAGCCGAGGCCAGGGCACCGCGGCCCAACAGTGTTGTTAATGCAACACCTTATCTCACTCATTTAACTACGTTGAAAGAAAACTAGGTTGGTTTTGCTTGTTTATATTCGGTTTTTTTTGGCGCAAGAGCCATCCCTGACCATACTGCGCCAAGCATATAGTTTGACGTCTCGTCATATTAAAATAGATTAGAAAAGTATAACACCGTAAAATACGAAAACACTGAGAATATGAAAACTTGTCTGCGGAGTACTGAAGACGGATAGTCACTCATTAAATACTGATTTCTGAATTGTAAAATTTAAAAAAAAAGGATTTACATTAAATTCTGTATTGCTTTCTTTTAATTCAGCCTTTTATTACGCACATTTTTTTAAACAAAAATTAACCTTAGTATAGATTTTTGGTTAAATATTGACTATTTAGATCCTAAATGTATTTCTTCATTCAAATCAGAAATAGAACAAGCGGGCCACGATCCTTTTCCCAGACCTGAAAGTAAGTAAAAGAAATGATGCCGAAGAAAAAGAAAAATTAAACAACGGATGAAACACTGGTACAGGATAGTACTGAAGCCGGATAGTCACGAATTGAATTCTCATTTCTGATTTGAAATTAAAAAATATTTATATTTACTTTAAATTCTGGATTAACACGTTCGCTGCCACTACCCATGCCTTATATCAGGGACATCTGTCTAATTAGATAACCTCTTCTTTGCTATCTTTAACTATTGTAAAGAAGGTATCATCTAATAACATAGATGGATGGACTAACAATTTCATATTAGTTGTAACGCACAGTCGTGTCAGTAGCAGCGAATGTGTAAAGGGTTCTTATACCGTTTTTCAACCTTATTTACCTTTCATAATTTTCAATCGATTACTTATAGATTATTCTTAATTAATCACTCAGGTGCTAATTGAATTTATGAGATACTTTCGTTTATATATATATTTTTACATTTATAACTTTACCTTCATAACATTTTTTTGTTAAAAATTAACCTCAGTAAAGATTTCTTGTTTCCTATTGATTATTTAGAACCTAAATGTAGCTCTTCATCCAAATCAGAAACAGAACACTCAGGCCACGATCCTTTCTCGGACATGAAAGTAAAGAAAAGAAACTAAAGTAGTAGAAGAAGAAAACAAGGGACGAAGCACTGAAGCCGGATAGTACCGGACAGTACTGAAGCCGGATAGTCACAAATTGCATACTCATTTCTGATTTGAAATTTAAAAAATATATATTTAGATTAAATTCTCGATTACTTTTTTTATTTAGCCTTTTATAACGTATATTTTTGTTAAAAACTTAGAATAGATTTCTTGTTCCATATTGATTATTTAGATCCTAAATAATCAATATGTTAAAAATTAACCTTAGTATAGATCTCTTGTTTGAAATTCATTGTTTAGAGCCTAAACGTAGCTCTTCATTCAAATCAGAAATAGAACATGCAGGCCACGATCCTTTCCCAGACCTGAAAGTAAATAAAAGAAAAGAGGCTGAAGAAGAAGAAGAAAACAAGCGACAAAGACATTAAAGAAAAGCGGAGGCAAGCAGCAAAACAAATACACTCGAACAAGGGGCCAGTATCCAGCCTCCTTTAATTGGCCGGTGAATGGAGCGGCCAGTGATGAAATCCCCAGATACCGCAACAAAACAGGTCGGATAAAAGGAAAAGCGAAGGTTTCGCTCGTTACCTGATTGTGTTTCGAGCTTCTTCGCTTCCTGATGTGTAAAGAGCAAAAGGAGGGGGGTAAATTTTCCATGATTATATCGGAACAATGAGAATGGGGAGGGCCTCTTAGATAGAAGTACCCTCTGCTGTTAATCGGGGTGAGCGTTTTCTGAAACCAGCGATTTTTTGGAGGATTTTTTTTAACTAAACGATGGTTTTTTGTTGTTGGTTTTTTTTTTTCTGTTAGAGAGAGATTGTGGCCTTATAATTAGCGAAGAAATGCGATGGTGGAGATAAAGGAAGTAAAACGGCTTTCTCGTCACCATTGGAATTTGGGGGATGTTGATATAAATAAGAGTCTTCAAAAGGAATTGTTGGAGATCTGGTGCTGTTCTATCCAGGATCTACCATGTGGCTAAATAGCGTGGAAGATACATTCGGAGATAACTGTGACTGGTTTCTGAGATTTGGATCGTAATTTTGGTTGCAAATAATTGCCCTCTAATTATGTTGTAAGAATAAGATCTTAAAAAGAGGATTTAGTTATTTTTCTATTTAAAAAACTTTTATTGTTTAGCTTGTTTGAGAGTCAAGAATATGCCATAATATCCACAAACTCTACTTAATATTATATGCCTTCTAATGCCTTAATATTCCCAAACTTCTAATGCCTTAATATTCACAAACTTCTAATATCTTAATATTCACATACTTCTAATTCAATAATATTTACAACCTTTAATAAATTAATATTCACATACTTCTAATTCCTTAACATTCACAAAATTCTAATATCTTAATATTCACATAATTCTAACTCCTTAATCTTCACAAACTTCTAATATCTTAATATTCACATACTTCTAATTCCTTAATATTCACGAAATTCTAATACCTTAATATTCAAATACTTCTAATTCCTTAATATTCACAAAATTCTAATATCTTAATATTCACATACTTCTAACTCCTTAATATTCACAAAATTCTAATACTTTAATATTCACAATAAGAGATCTAGTGCTATTGTCTGTGGTGTTCTTACCAGGATCTTCATGTGGGGCGTGGAAGATACATTCGGAGATAGCAGTGACTGGTTTTTTGAGATTTAGATCGTAATTTTAGTTGCAAATAAATGCCCTCTAATTAAGTCGTAAGATTAAGATCTTAAAAAGAGGATTTAGTTTTTCTATTTTAAAATAAGTTTTATTATTAGCTTGTTTGGGAGTCAAAAACTTCTAATTCCTTAATTTCACAAACTTCTAATACCTTAATATTCACAAACTTTTAATACCTGAATATTCATATACTTCTAATTCCTTAATATTCACAAACTTCTAATATCTTAATATTCACATACTTCTAATTCCTTAATATTCACACACTTCTAATACTTTAATATTCACAATAAGAAATCTAGTGCTGTTGTCTATGGTGTTCTTTCCAGGATCTTCATGTGGGTAAGTAGCATGGAAGGTACATTCGGAAATAACTGTGACTGGTTTTTTGAGATTTCGATCGTAATTTTGGTTGCAAATAATTGCCCTCTAATTATGTTGTAAGAACAAGATCTTAAAAAGAGGATTTGTGGGTTTTTTTATTAAAAAAAAAACTTTTATTATTTAGCTTGTTTGGGAATCGAAAGCTTCTAATATTGTAATATTCACAAAAAAATTTAATTTTAAAATTCGTACAACTCTATTTGAAGTTTATGCTCTTACCAAGTTTAATATACATCATTTTATCAGTATAATTGCATCAATATTCAACATTCCTAACATGTTCCTTAAATAAAAATTCTTTGGTAAAATAAATTTTATAAAAACAATTTTTATAAGGAACTTCTTTATTTGGTTAAAAAATACAAGTCTTAATCCTTTTTTTTTTTTTTTTTTTGCATGTAGCACGAACAAATTAATTTTACGAGAAGCTACGTGGTTTAAAAAATACCCAAACCTCTAACCCCACTAAATTTTATAATTAAATTCGAAGCAAGGTGTGAAAGCTCCAAATCTTTGTAAGAAAATATTTCTTCACTTTCTTAGAGTTTGTTCATTCATGAGGAATCAACTTATAATATGTAAAAAGAGTTATTCCACGTTTAATGTTGTTCTGATTTTTTTAATGGAATATTTCTTGTTTGAAACTTCTAATCGGTGCGAATATTTACTCTCATACATCTCAATTCCGAATTACCGATATTCATTTCTAACCAGTTTTGAAAGTAATCATTGCTTTAAACAGCTCTCTTAAAGTGGAAAAAATAATAGTGGAAAAGAAATACCAAATAGTCGAAGAAGAAAAAAAAATTTAACCACATATTTTCAAAAGAAATATGTTTTTCTCTTTAAATTTAAGTATTTCTTTCTTTCTTCTTTTAATATAGAAAGAAATCATTTCCTTTTTGCCTGTTCTAGCTTTTAAATTTGATACACTAGAATTGCAGATTCTTCTATGTCACTTATGAAGGAATTCACTACAGAATTTTGCCTGCTATACATGTATCTAAGCTTTATAACAATGGGATTAAACTGCTAAAAATTAGTAATATTGCTTCTATAGACCCTTAATTTCCCGGTAAGGAAAAGAGTTTTACAGATATTTCAATGGCTACTGAATGAGTTCCAGATTAATGCTCATCAGTCTTGCCGACAATTTGACAGGTGAGTGACAGATTCGGCAACAAAAAAATGAGGACCCTCTAATATTCTAGAATTTTGATGATGCCTCCATTAACACTTGAGTTGTAGCGTTTATTTTAGATCATTTGATAGCCTCTTGTGAAAGTTACAAGAAACCAAGGTTTAAAATCCAAGATAAGGATTTGTCGAGTAAATTCCTCTTTTGGAATGATGATGTTTAAGGATTTTTTTTTCTAAATACTTTGGCTATTGAGGCAGTTTAATGACTTTTTGCAACATCCATGATGTAATAAACCGTCTTTATTCATTACTGAGTACATTGGATTTTTTATCATGTACACAAATTATGCATTTTTCACTAACAATACTTTTCCCTCAAAACCAATTTGTCTAATAATTATTGTTTAATTCTATCATTCTAACGGTTGGGTAGATTTCCTCTGATAGATGTAAAGAATATCAAAACAAGAGGATCCAAAAATGACAAGCAATATATTTCCTTATACAATTTGGAAAGGAACTGATAACTTTTCCTGTTTCTACCTAAAAATTACAGTTTTAAAATGAAAGTTGAGATCTCGACTAGCTCCAATGAAATGATTAAGAACTACTGAAAATCTGAATTTCTTTCAAGCTGTCTTGATCTGAAAGTCGTTCATTTAAATTTCGCCCAAAGAAGTATTCTAGAACCGATCATAATGGCTGGAAAAATGGTACTGAAATCAGAAACTTAAGGTATCCGACTACATTAGAAGGAAATTTTTTTAATTGGATTTTTTTAAAATTATTTATGACTTTTTAGATGCATTGTCAATTATAGCCCCTAAATACAAAAAGAATTATTTGAAAACATAATACATTTTGAGAAATAGGAAAACGTACAGTAAATTTTAATGAAATTTGATCAAAACGGTTAACACTTTACACAAAATTGTAATGCAACAATCCTATTTTTCTTTGAACACAAGTTATAGAACATAATGATGAATGAAATGAACCAAAAGCTAAGAAACATTTAGCTATACAAAGATGTTATGGGTAAAAATATACGTTTATAGGCATTATTAAAATAAATTCACAACTTAATTTTTCTAAAAACACCTATAAATAAAAAAAGTATTTCACCAATAGTAAATATTTTGGTCTATTTTATTGCCCACATTATTTAAAACACATTCTGAAATTTTTATGTAAATACCTCTATTAGTTTTCAAGATATCATGTTAACGGTGGAGAATTTTTATGAAAATTAAAATTGAAGTTAAAGACAAATTTTAGTAGAAAAATAGGTTTTGCTTAAAATTCGTCTGGATGATAGGTGATGCTTTCCTTTTCCGAGAACTGTTTTGGAATGAGGAAAGTCTGAACTACAAGAAATAATAATAATAATAATAATATTTCTCCAATGTGGTCGAAAACTAGTGTTTTTAAGGTAGTCTGACACCTTAATGAAGTGATAAACAAACGTAAATAGATTGGTGAAAATGATACATTGTACTTCACTGTTCTGCGTGTACAAATAAATCACGTCTAACAGCATTTGCTCCTTAATTAACTCAAATTGAAGAAGAAAAGAACTTAAAATAAGCTGACAAAACTCAGCTATTTCAGACTATTTTCTTTTAAAAACAGTTAAATAATAGATCGAGGTGCTTTACGAAAGCATTTGCTGCAGAAGAATAACTCGTGAAACATAAGCATTGAAAATTCCACCTGAGACTCTGAGCTTAAACTTGACGCATAAATATTCCATTTGTAACTATATAAATAGAAAATAGTTGTTTTCAACTGCACTTTAAGTACTCTGAAAGGTAAAACTGGCAAATACTTTACGTTCTTTCTCACCTGTCTGCTATGTGACAGTTTAAACCTCCTTAAGTTTCCTTTCACAATACCCTTAATTAAACGATTTACGTTCTGCTGGGTCACTGTTCAGTGCACGCCTACTTTCAAGAAAGAAAAAAACCTCGTTTTGAAGGGCTTATTTATTTTTAATGATAATTACGACTTCGAACTATTGGATTTTAAGACCAGCCGTCTAGCCTTGATGTCAAACATATCCCAAAAGAATATAAAAGTACTCGTTTAGCTGCATGTTTTTGAAAACAACAACAGTAGAATGTTGAAATGTCGAATAAAAAGTTGGAAAAGTAATGTTATTTAATCCATTGATTTATGTAGAATTGTTTTGTTCATTTGTTCAAACAAGGCGTTATTTATTAGTTGACTGGATTGTCTTTTTTACTTTGCCAAAGTAAATTAGTTCTTGCTGGTATTTAATGAATATTATTATGAAAAGCGGTTGAAGAACGTTGGCTTCTAATGATAATTATCGATTGAAAAGGTTTATTTGCTTAAAAACATGGTCACATAAAAGGTCAGCTAATATGGGGTCAGTTTCGTAAAACTGTCATTTTTGTTTTATTTGAAAAATGATTTATCAGAATAATATATGTTGAAAATGTGCAAATAAATCATTTTATTTACACATAGTATAAATAAAATACTGAGTACTGTGCCCAGTATTAAAAAAAAGCTTTACAAAATGATAAAAACAACGCTTGATGGGCCATGCAAAAGTTTCACTTCAACGCACTAAACGCGTTATGGACAACGAAGAAGTTAATATTTAAATTCACTGAACATTGAGTCAGCCACAAATGAAAGTTATTTGGCTACACGGTGTGGAAGTTAGAAGAGTGATAGCAGTTTACCAATCATCTGAGTCCAATAAACCCTATTATTATCGAAATTATTTGAGCAGTGATGAAAAAGAATATTGTTCTCGAAGGCACCCTGAATTTTCCTAAACAATCAAGCTAAGCTAAATAATAAATTTCGACTCCATAACTTCTTTGCCACATAAAACCCATTAGAAAAATTTAAAAATAAAAAAGACATGCTTTCAACTTACCTTTAAAGTATCCCTGCCTTATTCAAGATTACAGACATTTCAATACAGCTACCCACCATCAGCAAACACTTCCATTGTTAAACGCCGCCAGTTTTCGATCAGGTGAATCTCCAATTCGCATTTGGTCATTAGACCACATGTAAAATTCATTATGGGGATGAAACCTGTTGCTTCTTCAAAGGCAGTTGTTTAACATCTTGTTGCGGGCGATCGCTTTCTGAAGGCATATCACTAACACGTGTTCCAGAACAACCCATTGCTAGGGCGCTTCATTGATACTCAAATCCCACACCACGATGGCGCCAGAATTGAGGGAACGTGTTGCACGATGATTGGCCGATGGAAAGCTGACGTAGGCGAATGGGAATTGAGGAGGTGGAGTTTGGACAGCGATAAAGTGCCGATTGGTCTTGGATGAAGGAAGAGACCTGTGGAATTTCGAACTGCAGATTTCGACGTTCCATCTTGGTAGCGGTTCTAGCTAACACCATGTTAGCGTCTTGTGGTGTTTTTCTGTGAATTAAAGGATAACTCTTTTCCAGAACTTTTATTTCACGATAGAAATTCAACCTACAAATGTAGTGTAAATAGCGAATATTTAACCTAGATTAGAACAAATTGTTCTTTTATAAATATATAGGGTTGTAAATAAAATATGTATTTGGAATTATATTTTCTCGTTTGATAGGTAGGGATTAAATCATTATAATCCTAAGTTTTAAAAAAAAACTAGGATTTATCATAATTCTGCTGATAAAATTCTCGAAACGGTGTGGTAGATACTTCAAGTTCAAATATCTCAAAATATTTTTAGTAAATGAAATATTTGCTGTTCTTCTTAAGTGTTTGAATTGCGAATTGCAAAATCATTTAAATATAAACAGACCCAAATAGCACAGCTTGTTGCATAATATTGAACAATATTGTTCGTTATTATTTGATATTAAACAATATTCTACAATACTGAACAGTATTATTGTAATGAAATATTAAACAATATTACCAATATAGATCGATATTATACAATATTAACCTTACAGCGGGCGCGCATATGTGAGTGATACACTAGAAATGAATTTCGTTTTATACCTTTAGATCGGGTGGCACTGGGAACGCATGTTCTTGGCTATTTGTCCCCCTCCCTTTGATCTACTTTCAGTTGTCGTAAGTTTGTAGCGTTAATAATTCCTTGCCGATCAGATATTTGTATTTTGCAGATACGCGCGACCGTTCATGTAAGTTTTTGTTGAATCTAATTTTGTATGATTTTACAAATAAATCTGTGTTGTTTTAGACAGGCGAAAGTTGGCAAATGCACTTACGAAAGAAAATGTCGAATAAAAGCACCCATGTCTCAACAAAGTGAGCTAAAATTAAAGGTGATAAAGAGAAAAGCCGAACTAGGTGTTGAAGAAGTAGAAGATGCGACGTCAGGAAGAAAAAATGCATTTGTGAGATTTACCATTTGTTCTTTTGGAGCACACTAAGCACATTTGCTCAAATTTCAAGCTGCAATGAAATAATAATAAAACTATTTTCTTCCTTTTCATATTTAATTTTCAATTACTTGTTCCTTTTTATACATAAATTCTGTATTTTTGACCTTCTATATTTTATATGCAAATTGTTCAGTCGAAATATCGACAATTTCATTTATATTATTTTTAAATCAATTCATTTAACCTGCGGTCAATTTATATGTTATTGCAATCTATGTTTATATAGTTGCTGCTTCTTTTTAAGTAAAAAATGTTTAAAGTAATTGTTAATAGTAAGTTAATAATTGTTAAGTTAATAGTTAAGTAAATTTTAATAATTGTTGTAAAGTAGTTATAAATCTTAAACTATTTACAATATAATTTTAAGAGTTACGCTTTTGAAAATTTACATTTTACTACAGCGTATGTGGGAAATACGCGCGACCGTTCATGTTGGTATGACGGCCGCGCCCGCT
>JAPMOQ010025622.1:121523-133489 GCA_026543055.1 Argiope trifasciata
TACTTAAATATTCAACGTCAGCACATAAATTAAAAAGAAAATTCCAGAAGCAAATTCATTTCGATGGAAGAAAAGTTTTTTTTCTCTCTCCACAGCTCATCCTTTATAGTTTCCCCATTTTTTTTAAGTGAAAAAAACTTTTTCATTTCTAAATTATTTCCATCTTAAAAAAAGTTTCATCGCGCTTATTTCATTTCAGATATATATATTTTTTAATATATCATTTTTTAAAAAAGTAGAAAACGCCAGCAAACATCCATTAATGGAACAAATATTTTCAAAGTGCATTTAACATTATTTTTCTAAAATTTATTACATTCATTTGTTTCTTTGAATGATTCAACGCAAGGAGTTGTTTGTTTGTTTGTTCTGGTATGAATTATAAAATTTTTTGGAGTTAGACATTGATTAAGTTTTGATGGCATATCTTTCAATTGATATTTAAAACCTTTAACCAATCTTTCATTAAGGTAATCAGAAAACATGAAAACCTGAATTGGAAAATTATAATCAATAATAATTAATTAATTGTACATATTATTATTAATTAGGAAATTTTACATAGTCAGATAAAAATTTAAGATAGCAAAATATTTTCTATGGTTTTAACTGCTGAGAACAAATTTATTTAAAATTGAGTTTTCCTTTAAACTAAAATTGCTTGTAGTCACACCTAAAAATGATAACATATTTTGGAAAAACTATTCAAAACATGAGCAAGAATTTTTCTTAGAAAAACAATGTATTAAAATCATTTTTTTCAGGGAAATTTCATGATGGTCTTGAATAATTTAATTTCTTTGAATTTCTCACTCAATTTTTATACTTTCAATCAACTAGCTTATTTTTGTCATAAAGAACATTTATCATTTGAAAACAAGACAAACGATCAAAGATTTTTACCGCCGTTAATATTATGCATCATGTATATGGTCTGCCCAAGATGACCCACCTACCCAAAAGGGTAAGACATCTAACTGACCTCCGATCCGCCACGAAGGCACATGGATTAACCACATAAAAACTGAATGACCTAACCGCCGCAACAGCAACACTGGAGGGAACTGTGGTTGCGTCTTAATGGCCCTCACCGGCCACGGTAAAACCCTTCCGTAGGGAGTACGTCAAGACTTCGATGAAGTGTCAGAAACCCCAACTTTTATTGTGCCCATAGGGTTAGCAAGATCCAACCATCATACCGGAAGCATCTCATCCTCATTTCGAGATGCCCCCAGGGTGGAACCTGAAAGGGTAAGTCATATCACTGGCCAACGACCCGCCACTAAGACACACTGATTAACCTCGAAAGACTGAATGACCGGACCGCCGCTACAGCAACACGTGTGGGATCTGTAGTTGAGTCCCAGTGACCATCACCGGCCATGGTACAACCCTTCCCGAAGGGATTAAGTGCCGTCATCGGTGGGAGGGTCATTGCCCCCACCTATTATTCACCCACTGGGCTGGTTATTATCAATCGTTTATACATTTGAATCAACTTAAATATTCTAAAATTTAAATAACCACTTCCTCATTCATTAAATTGTTGATTGTTTTCATTTAAATAGAAAGCCAGTAATTTGAGATAGTAAAAAATAGAAACCGAAAATCATTAGTATTAAAAAATAAAATTTTACACAAATAAGTTCAGAAAAATTAATACGACACGTTTTTAAATAAGATAGCGGCCTCTTCAGTTGATTTCAAATTAAATGGAAAAAAAAAAGGATTGTCAAGAGTGTTGGGCTGAAATTATGGAGGTCAGTTCAATTAAAAAGCTATTGTTGGCCTATTTAGCAGATAAATCAGTTTTTGGAATGTGAAATTTCTACACAATAATTGCTGTTATAATAATTTAACACTTAATAAAGCATATATGGTCAGATTTCTATCAATTTTATTTTCTTTTTAGCTTTTCCAGAATATTATAAACACTTGCTTAGTAATATTGTGGAAAAGTGTGAATAGTGCCATAAGAAATAATTGATAATAACACATTTTTTTTTCAATTTTACAACAAAATGAAAAATTAAATTAAAATGAGTAATTAAAATATGAATTAAACCAAGCAGATGTTTAAATTTGGAACGATATTTATTAGTTTACTAAAGAAAGATTTCGTAATGTACACCTTTTAAGATCTTAAGATGACTGAATAAGAAATTATCTTTTGATTCCTACTTAAAAGACAGCTTTGAAAATGAGACAAAAATTTGTTTTGTTGCTATCCAATTTTTACTTTAAGAACATATGAAATTTTCATTATTTTTTATGCTATATTTATGCATAAAATCAGTAATATTCTACATAATTTTGCAAATAATATGTAGAAAGAGAATACTAACTTTCTGTTTCCATGGCAACATCTGAGATTAGTGCCCGGTAGTCCGACGTCTATAGGACATTAGCAAAAATGTTAAATCATCAGACGAAATTTCAAAAAAAAAAAAAAAAAAAGAAAAAAGAAAGAAAAGAAAAGTGAATTTGGTAAATAATTTGGTGTCTTTTTTACAATTTATCTTTAAATATCAATGCCCTAATTACAGAAACAATGTATACTGAAATGGAAAGATCATTCATCAAAATTTTAAAGCACTAAAAATTATTTTTGTTAATTGATGGCAGTTATTTGAAAGTTCTGAAAATAAATATTTGTCATAAAAGTGTTTTCCAAATATCATATAAAAAAATTAAAGGTTTTTGAAAATTGATGGCATTTTTTGAATGTTACGAAAATAAATATTTGTCATAAAAGTGCTTTCCAAGGACTACATTGAAATATATACTTTTTAAATTTGTGTAGCGCTAAAATTAGAGTATTTTATATCGTCATTCCTCAAATCATTTAAGAAAAATGAAATGACGCACAAACCAATAACTCTCTCTTATTTATACAGCAACTAGGGAGATTGTGGAAATCATATTCATTTCATTAAATGTAATGAGTTCAGATACCGTAAGGAACAAGCTCTGCCTTGTTCTTTTTTTCCCCCTTCTTCAGATGCAATATTTATGGCTAAGAAGGCTTTCCATGTGTATACAAAGTAGCCATTTCTTCTCCCTTAACAAAATCCCACCCGAAAGAGCCAGAGATCTCTTTTAAAAATGCATGAGACAACACCTGAGGCAAACAGAGAACTCTTAAAAGAGTAATTATATTAATGTTCACGTCTAGAAAAGAATTGCTCTGAATGAGTAAAAAAGTCAGTTAGAACAATTTATTTAGTCTTGCTTTGTTTTGGTTCATATTTTTATTGATGTCAAATGAAGTTGTTGAAAAAATGTTATTTGTAAAATAAGAATATAGCGTGATAAATATTCCTTTTCTGTAATTTCTTTTCAGCAATATGTATTATTTTTAAATTATTCTTGTTATTGGTTATTTGCCTTACACTTGTAAGATAATGTTTTTAAGCCCAAACAAATAATTTACGAATTCTAAATTTATTATTTTCTCTTCTAAAAAGACAGAAATTTTAGAGTTATTACTACTTTTCCAATTTGAATGTTTTTGAACGAAAATTATTTATGGAATTTACGAAGTCATTAACTTAGATTCATCACGATTGAAATGCAGAAATAATAAATTGAAAATCAATCAAATGTAAAATAAATATAAAGAAATAGGAAAAGACAAAATCAGATCAATAAAATAATTATAATTTGAAAAAGGGAAAAAAAGTAAGAATAATTGAAAGTTAGTTATTTTTTGAAAACTATTCACGTAAGAATTTGAGAGTCATTTCTATTTTGTTAATCTCAATGCTTTTTTAACGAAAATTGATTGTGAATTTTATAACGTAATCGCCTATGATTAATTTCGTTTAAATGACATAAATAATAAATTGTCAACCAGTCAAAAATGGAGTAAATATCAGGAAATAGTAAAGGACATAATTAGGCGAATAAAATAAAGATGATTTGAAAATATAAAAAAGGAGAAAATAATTGCAAATTATCTTCTGAAAACTGTATCAAAATATAAATGAAACCTTGTAGATGTTTTCGAATTTCGACGCCATTATCATAAAAACTTTTTCAGAGAATTGAAATTTGCGTTTCATTTATATTTTGATAGTTTTAATTTCTTTCAAATACAGATGAAGGCATTTGATATCGAGTATATCGCTTAAAAACTTTAAAAAATAAAATAATTTTAATAAAAAAATAAATTTGGCATCTAAATATAAATAATGAAATGCTTCTTTATCTTCTCTAGACGCTGAATAATCTTAGTTGGATGGAAAATGGTGTTAAGAGTTGTTTCCAAGCGAGGTGAGGATTGAATAAAAGTCTAAACGGATTAAAGCATCCTTAGTTTTAACTATTATCTGATTCGTGGCTTGGTAGAAGTCTTCAGTTGTTAAAACAAAACTTATTCGATGAATGAGATAACTTTTTTGGATGGATAATAAACGATCAATTTAAGTTAATTTTTGCTTTGTTACTGAGAACCACCACTAGCTGTATATGAAACGATTCGGGAATGATTTCTGAATGTTTTCAGTGAAATCAGCACCAATAATGTATATACTTGTTTTGGTAATCTCTCAGAAACACATCTCAAGT
Organism: Argiope trifasciata; assembly: GCA_026543055.1. NCBI lineage: Eukaryota > Metazoa > Arthropoda > Arachnida > Araneae > Araneidae > Argiope > Argiope trifasciata. The sequence continues at coordinate 126,093 of JAPMOQ010025622.1, forward strand.
GTTTTCATAGGAGTGTGGAAAAACTAGTAATTTTATTAAATACTCTAAATTATTATTTTGAAATAAACTTTTGAGAAATTCTTCGTCGTTTCGATCAATTAAAAGTTGAATTTTTTTATACCAGCGGGTGACCGAGCTCCGCTCGGAGAAAACAGGTATCGAAGCTAACTCGAAGATTTAAATTTTCAATTGTGATTTATCAAAACAATACATGCCATAAGAAAATTTGTGAAACCATTGGGGAAAAGATAACCGGTTAAAGTGCACCATTGTAAACTATTCTAAACAAAGTGAGAGTTTGGAAAGGGAACTATTCTATACAAAGGTAAAGTAAAGGTAAAGATTGAAGTGTGTTGAAGTTCAATATTTTTGACAAATTTATTTAGAAAAACCAAACATATATACATACATAAGAAACATATTATAAACCTATAACAGCATAAACATAAAACTTTATTAGTTCGCCCTATTGGCTATAGATGGCAGCACGTTAGCGCTTGAAAATGTAAGTAGCCATTTTGGCGAACTAATAAAGTTTGAAAATATCCTATCTGTAACTCCGAACTGCTCGACCATAGCGCTTCAAAATCGGCGTCAATCGATTCTTCGTGGCCAAAAACCCCAGACCCCCAAGTTTACCGGAGTTTATTAATTCTGGGGCGATTTTCGACTTGGCAACCATTCCTCGTATTATAGTATTAGATTACCTATCAATGGAGAAAACTAATTATCTGCAATGTGTTTGATAAAAATCGAATAACTGACTTCTAATGTGTTTCAATTATATTTCTTGACTTGATAGTTTTAGCAGGATGATATTAAAAGTTCAGATGGGTACTATAAGTTATGTTCTGTGGGTCATTGTTTGAACTCCTTTGCTGGATTTCAGGTATGTTTCCGAGAATTCGTTTATGATGGAGAGACTATAATAACATGAAGCTATTATTTGTAATTGTAATTTATTCTTTTGTTCCTCGATCGTGTCTCTTTGCTCTTAAAATTGTGGCTTTGAATTTTCTAGGTACCTTATTTCTTAAATATTTTTAAATGCCTTCATTTTGATTAGTTTTTGTAAGCATAATTCAAATATATGCTATCGTTCCATTCCCTGTTGAAATAAAAAAAAATCCCTTGAACTAAACCATCAAAAGTCAATCTGAATGATTTAGAAAAACCCAATATAATTTACTAAACTAACCAAGTTACTACTAAATTAATTTGGTCGAAATTTTCTTTTTTAAAACAAAATCTGGTTTTAATATATACAAAGCAATATTTTTTCATGAAGAAAGGAATTTTTTTTATATCTTTTATTCAGATAGTCATTATTTTTTTTACACTGTTTCCTTTTTTTATCAACCACATTTGACAAACTTTAATTGAATCCTGAACATTTTTTTTAATGTTAGTATGGCATCATTATGTCAGGCTAAAAATCAGGGCTTATTAGTTTTCTCGTCGTTTAAAGAATTTATTGGATTTCGTTCATCAGCTAAAAAAGCCAAATTTGCATGTTATTGCTTCTCTTTACTGTGCTACACCTCATATACCATCCGAGCACTTAAAGTGACAGTAAAAAAAATATTCCAACATTGGTGTGTGATTCAATATCACAATAACTGGCAAAGACAGTAAAAATAAATACGTTTCAAACTTTAAGCGTCGATATAAATTTGATTTAAGTCATAAAAAAGACGCGTTAAATTTTTCCTTTACAGTTGAATCTGCTTTATAGCTTGCGGTGCCGACAAGAAGCGACTGCTGTAATACAAACTTTTATTGAAGCTTAAACTTTTTTTTTATCTCTTGGCTGTTTGGCGATCACAGAAATCATCAGTTGGCGGTGCATATTTATTTTGTTGAGGAATTTTAGAGTTTTTGTGTGTGGTTCCGTCAGCAGACAGACTCGAATTGCCTTCGCATTGTTGTAAAACAGGTTATATGTCAGCTTCTAGTGGAATTGGAAGAGTTTTAACTCATGAATATATGAAAAGATGGCGTTCTTCATCGTTTTCAAAGAGAAAATAACAAGAGTTTTGGGATAGCAAATTGCTTTTGAATTTTCTGAAACTGGAAAGTGTTTGTTTATTGACTGAAACTCGATGAAATGTTTGATACTGAAGTTTTATTTGCCTTACAGAAACTTGAAAAGACTTTTCCATAGATATCGAGAGATTCTCTATAAAAATGTCAAGTACATATAAGCAACATATTAAAAATTTATACCTTTATCTACATAAAACAACAAGCAATTATCATTATCAAGCGGGCATAAAGTAGTTTGTGATGTATAAATTTCAAAAATTTATTTATATTGAAAAAAATTATTTGAGTTAAAATTATTCATCTTGAATACTGTCCAATCTCGTTGTATAGTACCATTCGATATAACCCTTTTCTTTTGGAGCATAATGTTCTGGTAGCAATTTTTCTTAGGGTAGAAAGGCTTCAGTTTTGAAACCTCTGTTCCTCTACGATTTGTTTGAAAGAAAGTTTCAGGAATTTAAATTTTTCAACAGTTTAAGATGTCGAAAACCAAATATTGCTTATGATAGTATAATAAAGAAATTTAAACCGTGAGGGTACGGTTAAAGCGAAATACTCGATACCTAACTTGAAGTTAAAATTACTTTTAAAGGTGTTTTTAACTTGTCTTTTTAAGGTTTTATACGTGATGCTTCTAAACAAGAAAAAAAATATTACTAAGCATATGTATATAGTTTTTCAACTATAGAATGAATATTATGCCAAGTTATGATTGCATGAAAATATTATCATTTCAATATGATCTGCTAAACGTTTTTTTACATGACTAATCTCTCGTGTTTTAATTGCTGCTGTTTACCGATTTGATTTTAATGTGCTTTAACTATTTTAACTTCTCACATGGGGTCATCACAAACCATGCGATTGAAGCAGTATAGTCTACTTTTGGCTCTTACACCGTTAAAATTAAATTAACCAAATAGCCAGCCATAGGCAAATGTATCTTGTGTAGATCAAACAATCCAGTTCAGGACATCTCTAAATATCTCCAACAAAGTATACAATTCTTTCAAAGAAGCATCAGCCCAATAATTAATTGCAAAGGAAATATGTATCATAACGAATATCTTAAAACAGCATTTATGGCTTTGAAAGGCAAGACAAACTTAGAAACCTTTTAAAAAGAAAGCGACATTTAACATCACAAAGAATATGCTGTTTCTGGAAAGTTTTCATTTCATATAATTCTTTATCAGCTTCTGTTCTAGGCAAAGTGTTTATTATAGATCAAACAATCCAGTGCAGAACATTTCTAAATATCTCCAACAAATTATTCATTTTTTTTTCTTTCAATGAAGTATCAGCCCATTAAATAAATTGCAAAGGGAGTTTATTTAATGGGCTAATACTTATCATAACGAATATCTTAAAACAGAATTAATCACTTTGAAAGACACGACAACCTTAGCTTTTGAAAATAAATCAACATTTAACATCGCAAAGAATATGCTGTTTCTGGAATTCATTTCATATAATTCTTAATTAGCTTCTGTTCTAGCCAAACTATTTGTTATAGCTAAGGCAATATAGTACAGAACACTTCTAAATATCTCCAACAAAGTATACAATTCTGTTTTCTTTCAACGAAGCATCAGTCCATTAAATTAATTGCAAAGGGAACACTTATCGTAACGAATATCTTAAAACAGCATTCATCACTTTAAAAGACAACCTTAATTTTTAAAAAGAAATCAACATTTAACATCGCAAAAAATATTCTGTTTCTGGAAAGTTTTAATTTCATATAATTCTTAATCAGCTTCTGTTCTAGTGAAACTAATTGAATCGAATGAAAATAACTTTGTTATAACAAAGAAAATCTAGTACAAAACGCTTCTGAATATCTTCAACAAAGTATACAGTTCGATTTTCTTTCAATGAAGTATCAGCCCATCAAATTAATTGCAAAGGAAATACTTATCATAACGAATATCTTAAAACAACATTTATCACTTTAAGAGACAACCTCGTCTATAAACAGAAGCCAGCATGATTGGGGCAGTATGGCCTACTTTTGGTTCTTGCGCCATTAAAATTAAATTCACCAACCATCCATAGGATAACGTATCTGGCGTAGATCAAACAATCCATGACAAAACACTTCTAAATATCTCCAACAAATATACAGTTCTATTTTCTTTTAAAGAGGCATCAGCCCATTAAATTAATTGCAAAGTGAATACTTATCATAACGAATATCTTAGAAAAGCATTTATCATTTTAAAAGACGACCTTAGCTTTTTAAAAGAAATAAATATTTAACATCGCAAAGAATATGCTGTTTCTGGAAAGATTTCATTTCATATAATTCTTAATCAGCTTCTGTTCTAGGCAATCTATTTGTTATAGATCAAACAATCCAAAACAGAACACTTCTGAATATATCCAACAAATTATTCCATTCTATTTTCTTTCAACGAAGTATCAGCCCATTAAGTTATTTGCAAAGGGAATACTTATCATAACAGATATCTTAAAACAGCATTTATCACTTTAAGATACAACTTTAGCTTCTTCAAAAAATCAACATTTAACATCTCAAATAATATGCTGTCTGTTTCTGTAAAGTTTTCATTTCAGGTAAACTATTTGTTAAAGTTAAGACAAACCAGTTAAGAATGCTTCTAAATATCAACAATAAAATATAAATTTTATTTTCTTTCAAAGAAGCATTAATCCATCAGATTAATTGCAAAGGATATGCTTATCATAACGCATATCTTAAAGCAACATTTATCACTTGAAAAGACAACCTCCCCTTTAAAACGAAGCCAGCATCTAAAATCCCAAAGATGACATCTCAGTTAGTAAACAAAGGATTATCGCCCAAACACATTTTTTGTCCCTAGCAGACCATGAATACATCCCTGATACTTACGAGGAACCAGTGATTAAACTTATTGTAGAATCCATCAGCGTCCATCCTTTTAATGTTCCTCAGGAACTTGAACAAGTTAATCCTGAAAAACTGCCGAAGTGGAATCACGATGCCAAAACTAATTTACCTGCCGTAATTCACACGAGTTGGCTGCTGCAAACTCAGTAAAGTTCGTCAGAGGGCGTGAACGGGATGTCACACGTTAATTACAGAATGCCGACGCATTCTTACGGGGGGGGGGGTTGAGAGGAAGATCACTCTGGAAAAGGTGAGAGAAGATTGAATCAAAAAGTATGCACTCGCATTCAGCCACGGCACTGGAGTGGAAAGATCCTGAACACGCCAGTGGCTTCGGGAACGCCTTTTGCTTTCTGCTTTGTCGCTCATGGTGAAGTTTAGTGCAGAGCTGTTATTGTTTCGGAAGGTGAGATTGAAGTTTGCAGGTCTGAGGTATTAAAAAAAAAATCTACTTTCGAGAGCTATGTATTGGAGATGAACTTTTCCAAAAGGATGAATTTCGTTGTTTGATTGCAAGATACCCATTTCGAAAAATTGCCCAATTCGATATAATGTAATCCTTCTTTTAGATGAAACGGTATTTGAATAAAAATAGGCATGTCTGAATTTGAGTTGTCGATAACTATTTAGAGATTATTTAAAGATTTAAAACATTTTTATCTATATTATTTTACCTAAAATCATTTGGAAAATTGTCACAGTTTCGGTTAATTTTTAATTGCTTAAAATTAAAATTTAAGGAATACATATTCATTAGATATACATTCCCATTCATTTTTAATATCATTTAGGTAAATATAAATTTGAAAATTCTTGAGATGTGCATAGAAATTTTTAATTTATTATTATTATTTATTAAAGTACTTTTTTCTTTATTTCCATATAATTGAAAGGTGAGATTGAAGTTTGCAGGCCTAAGGAAGTTTAAGTTGCTTATTGTTGCTCGCATACGTAAAGGAATCTTTAGGATTCTAGGAAGGTGCGGTTTTTTTTTTATTTATCAAATAAAAATTAATGATCAAATAAACTTTAAAAAATCTGATGGATTTTTATGCATATTTTTATGGATATTATTTTTTTAAGTTTATGTACTTTCATAGATTTTTGTTTTGGTAAAACAATTTTGCACTCTTCAATAACTTTTTCTTTTATTCTGTGTTAATTCATTTTCTAGATTATATATTTTACTTTCGAGAGTTGTAAATAACCTTTACGTAAAACAACGTTTTTTAACAAATTTGTATGTAAAAATATGTTTGTATTTGTAAAAATCTATGACGTTTATCTACCTTCATAGATTCACAAGACCTTCATAGATTTATTTAGATCCACCTTCATAGATTTATTTTACTTTTGAATTTCAAATAACCTCTACGTTAAACAACATTTTTGAACAAATTTGTATGTAAAAATTTGTTTATATTTGTAAAAATCTATGAAGTTTATTCACCTTCATAGATTTTTGTTTTGGTAAAACAATTTTGCACTCTACAAGAATTTTTTTCTCTTATTCTCTGTTAATTCATCTTCTCGGTTATTTATTTTAGTTTCGAAAGTCGCAAATAACTTTTACGTAAAACAACATTTTTGGACAAATTTGCATTGTATTAATCAACCTTGTTTCTATTTTCTCTTGTAGCTCTTCTGACGTACCAATTAGCCAACTTAAATGGATGGCCAGCCCGCTTTCGTTGCTTATTGTTGCTCGCATATGTACAGGAATCTTTGGGATTCTTGGGAGGTGCAGCTTTTCACACGATATTTAATTCTCTAACAAATGCAATCGCTTGATTAATTGGGAACTTCGGAACCTTCGACCCCCGTTAATTTGTTAGACGTGTCCGACGCGTCATCTTGAGAAGGATTAATTAGTCAGGGACGGAGTGAGAGCAACGTCTTATCGAAGGACATTCTAATTTTGCTGCTCAAGAATGAGTGTTTAAAAGAATATTATACGCGTTCAATCAAGTGGCCATCTGGACATTTAAACACAGGGAACTTGAGGTATAATGGACAGAACCCCGAAGCTTATCAGTGTGGTCATAATTACGACATTATTCTAGTATTGATTGTCATTAAGAATTTTTTTATTATTATAGGACCAAATTCCTTCGTTATTTTCTGTTACAGATACTGTTAAAACTTATTTCAGTAACTCAGTAGTAAAATCAATACCTTTTTATTTTCTCGTGCTTGAAGTACAAAGAAAGTAGTGTAACTTTAGTATAACTTTTATACCTTTTTATTTTATAGTATAGTATACCTTTTTATTTTCTTGTACATGAAGTACAAAGTAAGTAGTGTAATTTTAGTATACCTTTTTATTTTTTTTGTACATGAAGTACAAAGAAAGTAGAGTATCTTTAATATATATTTTTATTTTATACTAATTATACCTTTTTATTTTCTCGTACATGAAGTACAAAGAAAGTAGTGTATCTTTAGTATATCTTTT
>JAPMOQ010025622.1:146067-193051 GCA_026543055.1 Argiope trifasciata
GCGAACGAAAGTAAAATTTGTGTATTGTGTAGAATTTTAATAACCCATTTGAATAGAAACAGAGGAGAAAAATATTAATCCAACGTAAATCAGATAGATAGAGAACATAAGTAAAATTTTTGCATTGTGTAGAATTTTATAACAAATTTGAACAGAAATAGAGGAGAAACACATTAATCCCACTTAAACTAGATAGACAGAGAATAGATAACGAAATAGAAAACATAAATAAAATTTGTGCATTATTTTAGAATTTTAATAACCCATTTGAAGAGAAAAAGAGGAGAAAAAAACTAATCCAACGTAAACTAGGTAGATAGAGAATAGATAATGAAATAGAGAATATAGATAAAATTAGTGCATTATTTAGAATTTTAATAACCCATTTGAATAAAAAAATAGAGAAGAAAACTATAAATTCCATGTAAACCAGACAGATCGAGAATGGATAACCGGATAAATAGAGAACAGAGATATAATTTGTGCATTATGTAGAATTTTAATAACCCGTTTGAATAGAAATAGAGGAGAAACACATTAATCCAACATAAACCAGAGAGATAGAGAATAGATAATGAGATCGAGAACATAAGTAAAACTTGTGCATTATGTAGAATTTTAATAACCCATTTTAACAGAAATAGAGGAGGAAAACAATAATCCAACGTAAACCAGATAGATAAATAGATAACGAAATAGAAAACATAAATTAAATTTGTGCATTATTTAGAATTTTAACAACCCATTTTGAGTAAAAATAGAGGATAAAACTATAAATCTCACTTAAACCAGATTGATCGAAAATAGATAACCAGATAAATGGAGATAGATAAAATTTGTGCATTATGTACCCCTTTGAATAGAAATAGAGAAGAAGAGCTTATAGATAAAATGTGTGCATTGTATATCATTTTGGTAGCTCATTAGAATAAAAATAGAAGAGAGAAATATAAACCTAACTTAAACCTGTTCCCCTTGTGAAAATATTACCCAAAATTAATTCGACCGTAAATCGAGGAAGAATCTGAAGGTCAAGGGGAGTTGAATCATTATTTCAGATCTTTTCATATCTGAAGCTATCAAATAACTGCTTTATATCAATAGCGAACTATTAAATATCTTTTTCAGTATATCTTATTTCCTTCTATTTCATTTCAGACTTTGATTGGAATATGAAAGCATGATATTCTGGGTTGAATGCAAAATTAAACTTTTGTTTCAAGATATGCTTCTGAGCAACTTTAAGGGTAAAGAAATTGTTCAAAGTACTAAACTCATATTTCAGTGTTTTTATAATTATATTTAAAATTGTTTACATTTATATATCTTTCTAAATTGTAATTATAGTTCAAATAATTAAATGGTTACTTGGTATTTTCTTGGTTACTTGTTGAAAAATGGATGGGTGAATCTATAGATATATTACCATTGGTAGTAGAGTAATAAAATCCTGGCTATATTTTTAAGTTCTTTGTATGAATTTATTGTATTGTTTGTTTTATTGTATGAATTTATTGGATTTTTTTTATTGTATGAATTTATTGGATTTTTTTATTGTATGAATTTATTGTTCTTTGTATGAATTTATTTGTATTATTTTTTTTTTTTAATTCTTTTTATTTTTCATTTGCGTCATTTTTAGAATTCCGTAACCAATTTCACTTTCGCCAACAGATATGTTCGGAGCTTAAAATGTTCTAGCAGTATTTTGAACCACAGCCAGATGATGTGGAAGACATCAGGATCGGCTTCTTTTTCTCCAGATTTTCTTGTAATACAAACGTTTGTCTTCGAAAGCTAAATTAATGATCATTGGCTTTACATAAAAGTATTACTTGCAGAATCTGGTTTCCATGATCTGTCTGTTCCGAAGCCGAAGTCTTAACACACATATTCATTATCATATTATTAATATGAGTTTCAATAATAGGGTAGTTTGAAAATTGAATAACATTATTAAGTGTTGCATAGTATGTGATTTAATTAGAAAACTAAATTCTGATTATCCGTATTTAGTACTATCAGTTACTGTGTCAAACAAATACAGCAACAGCATTTTCCTTTTAGCATTAATATTGTTATTTATAATGAATTACTTGGATATTCGAAACTTAATATTTACTAAAGTGTATAAATGAGGAAAATATTGAATATCAGTGCATATTAATTAGTGATTCTGTTTGAAGTTAGTTGATTAATTTGAATGCTGGAAAAGTGAATAGAAATGTAAAATAAAAAAAAATTAAACAATTTAACTTTAATTAAAATTACTTTTTAAAAAATTATTATTTTTTTAAAAAACTTTATACAATTTAAATAAGTGGAAGTATTTTCGTCTATGTTTTTTCGTATACTCTTCCAATAGACCCATAATATCTTAAGTTTGATAGTTCTACAATGTTTGTCTCAAAACCATACAGCGAAACTTTAAATAACTCATAACGAAAAAAATAACATTTAAATAACTTATTTTTCCGTGCTGACATACCCACAAAGTGATAAAACAGCAAACAATCAACCCTGTTCGATTATATCTTTATTCGATTCTATAAATTAAACTAATTTTCCTCCCTCTAGCTCAATACATTTATGTGTGTGTGTGTTCAAACCGGTGTGTGCAACCGGATAGACAAACCAATTATCTAAAATTTGACGGAAATCCACAGTTTAAAAGATAAAGATTAATACCAATCTATTACAATTTTTAGATAAAAATTTCTATGGATGTTATGTAATTTATAGATTTGTGAAAAAAATTTTCTCTGTCATCATTGTGTTTTTCATGTTCATAGGCGGGTAACAGGAAAAACAGAAAAAAAGGGGAGGAGAGATATCTTTTTTTTTCTGTTTCAAGTAATTTAAAAAGTGGGGATTCATCAAAATACGAGCGCCTAAATAATAATAACAATTAAAAAAACAGAACGAGGAAATGGTAAGTTGTAATTGTTGTTTCTCGAGCAAATTAAAATTTTGTTTGATCTGCTTTAAAAATCGGAATAGACAAAAATTGAGTTTCGTTATTTTAATCATTTCCATAAAATATTCATAACAATTATTCTACGAACAAAATTAAAATCCTAAAATGAAAGCTTGCCTAAAAACAAAACAATTAAATCGTGTGTGTTTTTAGAAAAATAAAAAAGTAGTTAAGATAATTAACTAAAAATTCTGTGAATAAATTCAAATTTTATATTGAATTTTATCAGAATAGTAAACAGTTGTGTAGTTGCTCTAAAAGGAATTATCTATATAAATAAAAATGAATGTTTGTCTGTTATGCACTGCCGTACCGTTCAACCGATTCCGATAAAATTTTGATTACTTACTACATGCAGTTACGGGATGTTTATAGGCATAATTCAGTCATATAAAGTATAAAAAATGTTTTCAGATATATTTACTGCATCTATTAACATTTATTAAGATACATGTATTAACTATCAAGATACATGTATTAACCATCAAATAATTCGAAAAGGAGACAAAATAGATTCAGTAAAGATACTAAACATTAATATTACGTAGCTGTTATACGTAAATGCAATGTGAGTCGTTCTCTGAAATAATAACTTTATTACTGAGTGAGCGAGAAACTTTTAGAGGAACCAATCCTGTAGGTTTGAATTTTTAACTAAACATTTAATAAAATTTTAACTTTTTTTTCAGTAACTTCCGAAAATACTATAGTACAAATAATTTTGCCCCATCATAGTTTTCAAAAAATTGCTTTTTAAACTATATTAAATATTTTATGGCATAAATATGCTTTCTATATTGAATCTATTTTATAAAAAATACTTTATTCGCATTTTTTAACATTAAATTTGAGAATTCTGTACAAATATTAAACGAATCCCGAGATACAATAATTAGTTTCTTTCATTACCATTCTCAAAGAGCACCAAGCTTTACGATTCTAAAAGAATACACAAATCTATTACAAAAAAAATGAATTTTTGTTTGTAGAATAGAATAAATTCTATTTATATCTCTCTTTTATATGTCCTTCAATTTTAATAAATGTATTCCTCACCAACAAAAAAATAAAAATGTTTTTAATTAAATAATGTAATTATTTCAAATACCAAACGATATTTCCAAAATTATTTCTTCTGTTGCAGCAACGCGTCGGGTACCAGCTAGTTATAATTATTTTCTGATTGCGTGTAAAGATATTTAATTGATCACTAGTACAAGTTCTAATCATGAAATGCAAAACAGCATTGTCTGAATTTGACATCTAGCATTTTAAGATATGAATAAACTTCTGATGAAAATATAGTCTGACAAAAAAGTATAGTTAGCATTTCCGTTGTCATAGCAACCACGCTTTTCCTTTCATGTAGTTTTTATCTTTACAAATACTATATAGTTCAGATCGATTGTTATTTCCTCTGTAGAAACGGTTGAATAGAAATGGTATCTAAAGAAAATTGATTTTCAAAAAGGTAAGTAAAACCTTTTTCATTTGATTGAAGATACGAGGACTGATATTCAGTCTTAATAAATGTAACTACATACACAGGCTTGCTGTAAAGTGTATTTTATTTCTAAAAATTTGAAAAAATGAATTTTAAATGGAATCAGTAGATATACTTTCATCATTTCTTTTCAAGCAGTGATGGTTGTCCTAAGAAAAGAAGTGAAATATATAAAAAAATTAATTCAATTCTTACTGAGATTAACAAAGATAAATTATATTTTATTACTTTTTATTAAATAATTATCAAAAAAAAATTGCTAAGTATCAGAAAATACGCATCAAAAAATGATTGATTTTTGCAAAAATTGAACTCGCATTCTTCACCTTCAGGTGAAAAATACGGAAATTCTTGCATTTTATCAATAGAGCAACTGCCTGTTAATTTCAATTCTCATTACAAATTGCTAAAACTATATTTAAAAAATTAATAAGATTTAATTAATGAACTAATACTTTTTAAAAATGTATTAACATTAAGTGTTATCCTTTATAAATTAAAAAAATATATTTAAACTTGAGTAACTACATATACAGGCTTGCTTTTGGGTGTATTTTATTTCTGAGAATTTAAAAAATAATTTTAAATGGAATCAATATGTACACTTTCATCATTCCTTTTCAAGCAATGAATGAATTAATAATAAAAAACAAGTAAAATATTTTTTTTAAAATGAATTCAATTCCTAGTGAGATCAGCAAAGATAAATTTTATTTTATTACTTTTCATTAAATAGCTGTCAAAACAATTATTATCAGATAATATGTATGAAAAAATGATTGCTTTTTGCTAGACTTGAACTCGCGTTCTTCACCTTCAAGTGAAAAATACTGAATCCCTCGCATTTTATCAATGAAGCTACTGCCTGCTGATTTCAGGTTTCAGTAAAAACTGCTAAAACTCTATTTAAAATATTAAAAAGTAATTTAATTTAAATAATGAATTAATATTTGAAAAGAAAATGGTATTAACATCATGTTATCCACTACAAGTTCTTAAAAATTTATTTGAACTTCAGTGGATGAATAAAAATTATTTTATTAAGAATTGAAAATTTGATGAAGATATATAAATAAACAAAACATATAAATATGTATCGGGATACAAAGATAAATTTAAACAAAGATAATTTTTATTACTTTTTATTAAATAATTATCAAAAAAATTATTAAGTATTCGAAAATACGCATCTAAAAATGTTTGATTTTCGCAAGAACTGGCATTCTTCACCTTCAGGTGAAAAATACTGAAACCCTTGCATTTTATCAATTTAGCTACAGCCTGTTGATTTCAATTTTCATTGCAAACAGTTAAAACTCTATTTAAAGTATTAAAAAGTAATTGGATTTAATTAATGAAATAATATTTGAAAAAAATTGTATTAACATCAAGTGTTATCCACTGCAAGTTTAAAAAAATTATTTGAACTTCAGTGGATAAATAAAAAATATTTTATTAATGATTGAAAATTTGATGTAGACATATAAATGAACAAAACATATAAATATATATAGGGAGAGTGTGAACTAATAGTAGGAATTGAATAAGAACAGAAAAAATTTTAGCAGTTTCATTACAAATTGCTAAAACTCTATTCAAAATATTAAAAAGAATTTAAATTTAATTAATGAAATACTATTTGAAAAAAACGTATTAACATCAAGTGTTATCCATAACAAGTTTTAAAAAATTTATTTGAACTTAAGTCAATGAATAAAAATTATAATATTAATGATTAAAAAATGGAAATATATAAACAAACAAAACATAATTATATATACAGGAATAGTGGGAACTAATAGTAGAAATTGAATAAGAACAGAAAAAGTTTTAGCAGTTTCATTACAAACTACCAAAATTCTATTTAAAATATTAAAAAAGTAATTAGATTTAATTAATGAATTAATATTTGAAAAAATGTAGTAACATCAAGTGTTATCCATTGCAAGTTTTAAAAATGTATTTGACCTTGAGTGGATGAATAAAAAATATTTTATTAATGATTGAAAATTTGATGAAAATGTATAAATGACCAACACATATAAATATATATAAGGAGAGTCTGAACGAATAAAAGAAATCGAATAAAAACAAAGAAGGTAAAGAAATGGCGCTACTATTACCATGAAAAATTCTTCAAAAAAAAATTAACTCTTGTTACCCATATTAAAATAAATGTTTAAAATCACAGACCATGTCCAAGATTTATTGCCAGGAATTTAAAGCAATAATATTCTTATTAAAATTTCATGGGCAAAATTTATAGCTTCGAAGTATTCTAATTTAAAATTAGAATTAGATTATTAGCACACACACACACATAACCACATCTATCCATTCTCATTTATTTCATTAAATGAATTTAGATATTAAGACGATAATGGCACCGTAATAAATCTTTGGATAAGGTCCATCCTTTAATTCTGGGTACGGGGTCACCTTTTTTTAATTGCCTTCGAACGAGTCACACATGAGCCTAGCTGACGTGGTGCGCTATATTTCACATTCTTTATTTTCCCTACTTCAGTAAATAAGGTCGAAAACAGCGTTGATAGACTGGATGGGTTTGATTTAGTACCCTATTAAGTATTCCGAAGCACCTTTGCAAGGGTAGAATCTTTAAAACTTCATTATTAAAATGATATTCGGTTGTGCGTCACGCGAAGTGTGTTACCAAGTGGGTAATTAAAGAGAGTTCATTCCGGACTTTTAAGGAATTAATTCTGAGTTCATTAATAAGGTACTAACTTATGACTCGATGTCTGTTCTGGTGCATCAATTAGGTCTGCTGAAAAGAATTTCGAACTGATGGACTTGCGCAGTTCTGAACAAGTGCGTAAACATAGATATTGGTCTTCGTTTTTGTTATTCGTAGTTAATTTGTATTTCGAGTCACCAAAGTAGGCATACATTTTTGATAACTTCATTCCATTTCGGTCCTTTTTTTTAAGAAAGTAATTACTCTTTCGTTGTAGAACATAAAACTTATTTGATAATTATGATGGCTTAGCAATTTAGATTTGGCATTTTTTTAGGTTTCAGTTCAGTATTTGAAAATTTTCTTTCATTTGCAATTTAAAAAAAACTTAACAAGGTAATTAATTTTAATTAATTTATTTATTTAACAAGGTTCTTTAATTATGATTTGAAATTACTAATTTTCTTTTGACAAATTTCCTTTCATGAAAATAAACAAACACATTTATTATTTTAATTAGTATTTAAACTAATTAAAATTATTTTTAATATTGGTTATTCTCTTAGCTTTATTTATCCATTGTAAAGATGATCGAAAGAATAATGTTACCTCATTTCTGCATTTTTATATATCGTTGTATTTATAATGCTGCCTTATTCTACAATTTTATTAATTAAGTTCTTATAATGCTGCAGTATTTATACACTTTTAGATATCTTTATAATTATAATGTTATATAATTCTTCATTTTTATATATACTTGTAAATATAATGCTGTCTTATTCTACGTTCCTATTGATTTTTGTAATTATAACGTAGTCTTATTTCTACATCTTTATATATTTTTGTAATTATAATGTTGTTATATATCATATCTACATTTTTTGGTTTTGATTTAGTACCCTATTAAGTATCCCGAAGCACCTTTGCAAAGGTAGAATCTTTAAAACTTCATTATTGAAATGATGTTCGGCTGTGCGTCAGGCGAAGTGTGTTACCAAGTGGGTAATTAAAGAGGGTTCATTCCAGACTTTTAAGGAATTAATTCTGAGTTCATTAATAAGGTACTAACTTATGACTCGATGTCTGCTCTGGTGCATCAATTAGGTCTGCTGAAAAGAATTTCGAACTGATGGACATGCGCAGTTCTGAACAAGTGCGTAAACATAGTCTTTGTTTTTGTTATTCGTAGTTAATTTGTATTTCGAGTCACCAAAGTAGGCATACATTTTTGATAACGTTTCGATCCTTTTTTTGAGAAAAGCAATTACTCTTTTGCTGTAGAACATAAAACTTATTTGATAATTATAATGTCTTAGCTATTTATTTTCGGCATTTTTTATTATTTTAATTCAGTATTTGAACATTTTTCATTTGTAATTAATAAAAGGTCTTCTTAAATTACTATTTGAAATTTCTAATTTTCTCTTGACAAATTTCATTTCTAGAGAAGAAGAAACGAACACCTTTATTATTTGTTTTAAAGCAATTTTCAAACTAGTTAAAATAATTTATTAATATTGCTTATTTTCTTAGCATTATTTATCCATTTGTAAAGATCGTCGAAAGAATAATGCTGCCTTATTTTATATTTTTATAATTTTAATGCTGTCTTATTGTAAATTTTTATATATTTTTTACAATGCTGTTTCATTTCCATATTTATTTATATATTTGCAATTATAATGCTGCCTTATTTTACATTGTTATGTATCTTTGCAATTATAATGCTGCCTTATTCTACATTTTTATATATTTTTGTAACTTTAATGCTCTTTCATGCCATAATTCTATATATTCTTGTAATTACAATGCTGCCTCATATCTACATTCTTATACTTTTTTTTGTAATTACAATGCTGTTTTATTTCTACATTTATGTGTATTTTTGTAATTATAATGCTGCATTAATCTGCATTTTTATATATTCTTGTAAATATAATGCTGTCTTATTCTGGATTTCTACATACTTTTGTAATTACAATGCTGTCTTATTTTTACATTTTTTAAAAATAATAATGCTTCCTTATGCCATTTGTATAGATTTTTTTCAATATGTTACTTAATTTCTATATCTATGGGCTTATTTTTAAGCATAATTTTACGTATTTCTTGCGTTTATGTATATTTATGTTAACTTAATTTCGTGTTTGTATTTGTTTATAAAAAATATATGAAAACAATTACAGAATTAATTAAATATTTATAAGGTAATTTCCCCACTTTTATGTCCTCTTTAATTTTTGGGTTTTTTTTCTTTTTTTGCTTTGCTTTATTTATACATGCATTTTTGATCATTGATTAAATAATCTTTTTTTTAAAAAAAAATTTTTTCATTTACTGCTGCGAATTAAATGGTCTTCTATATGGTAATGAATAATAATATATGAAAATAGTTACAGTATAAGTACTATTATATATAAATTATAATGTCGCTGAATTAAATATTCATATTTATACAATAATTATATATTTTTATGATATATCTACATTTTTCAAATAATAATATGATAATTTAATTAATTTCATTCGAATATTCTGTAAGTATTATGTTACGCTAAACTTTTAAATTTGCTTTTATGAACATTCGTATAATCTATTACTTCAACGAAAATAATAGCATTTGAGTCTCTTGAAGCAAAACTACATCATACAAGATACAAGGCAATCTCCAATAAAAATGTTTTTGTAATCATGAGACCTTTAAAAAACGTTTGAAAAAAATAAATTGTTATAAACTTAATGAGTGTGTTTCCCAATTAATACTACATGTTACTGCGTTGATATCGGAATATAAGTGCAATGTTCCCCTTAATTTCAATGATGCTTAATATTACACATAAAAATTATATAGATAGCATGAAATTCATTAGCCATCCAGCGGGAGCGGCCGTCATACCAACATGAAAAGCCGCCCGTATTTCTCACATACGCTATGGTAAATTTTCAAAAGCGTAACTACTAAAATTATGTGGAAATAGCTTAATATTAATAGCTACAATCACATTAAACATTTTTTATTTAAAAAAAAAGCTGAAAAAATATATACATTGCAACAACAATATAAAATGAACACAGGTTAACCGAATTGATTTAAAAATAATACAAATAAAATTGCCTGTATTTTGATATAACAAGTTGCACATAAAATATAGAAGTGCAAAAGATACAGAATGTGTGTATAAAAAGGAATATGTAATTGACAGTTAGATATGAAAAGGAAGAAAACTGTTTCATTGTTATTTCACTGCAGCGTCGCAACTTGAGCAAATATGTTAAGTGAGCTCCAAACATATAAATTTCTGGCAAATCTCACAACTGAGCCTCGTGATTCTAGACCGCTTTTATATTTGACAGGATTTGCATCTTTTTTCCCTTGACGTCGCATCTTCTACTTCTTCCATGCCTAGATCGGCCTTTCTCTTTAGCACCTTTAATTTTAGCTCACTTTGTAGGGACTTGGGCTCTTTTATTTTATTTCGTAAGTGCATTTGCCAGCTGTCGCCAGTATAAAACAGCACCGATTTATTTGAAAACTCATACAAAATCAGATGTGACAAAAACTTACATGAACGGTGGCTCGTATCTCTAGGATAGAAATATCTGATCGGCAGAGACCTATTAATGCCACAAACTTACAACGACAACTGAAGAGAGGGGGACAAATGGCCAAGGACAGGCGTTCCCAGCGCCACCAGATCTAAAGGTATAAAACGAAATTCATCTCTAGTGTATCTCTCACATACGCGCGCCAGCTGGAAGGTTAAATAAAATGAAACAATGAAGCAATTATCTGCATTTTAACATACCTGGCAAGTTAATGACAAGTTTAAAACTGTATGATGGAAATATCCATCATCATGCAAATTTACATGTTAAGCTCAGTACAAAATCTTCAGGGTCCCTCTATTTTAAATTTCTGCACTCATTATCCACCAAGTTCATGACAAATTCAAAATTGTATGATGGAAATATCCATCATCATGAAAAATTTTATGTTAAGATCAGTACAAAAGTACTCTTTACTCTTCTAGAGTACTGATTACAAAAGTATTCAGTACTCTTTTTTGTCTGAGAAAATATACTGAAAGTAAAGAGTCATTTTTTATTATTTTTACCATCTTAATTACCATTCATCGATTAATTATGTATAGCTTAATGGACTATTAAATGAAATTCTCATAAAGATGTGGTTAACCTTAAAAAGAAATAAATCTTCTTCACAAGGAGGAAATATCTGAAAGTCTTCTTGAGTTTTTCTTTGATATTCACTGCTGAATGGGAAATAAACTAGTTCTAAAAAAATCCAACAACCAGAAAAAATCGATGTATTCTCAGCATTTCCTCTCGCTATGCATTTAACAAATATCGAATACCATAGGGTCTTTCTTTCTGATTCGAATTCCCAATCGTATAAGCCTTTACGATATAAAATATTCTTTTCAGTCGAGACAATTTAACCCCTAGTTAGTCCGAAACTCCAAACGGTAAACTTCAAAAAAGTAGGGGGGGAGGGCTTCAGATTATTTCTTTATTTTGTTCCCTAAGCCTTCGTTGTTCGCTTTGTGCGGTCTTTAGAAGCAATCAGAGTCTTTTTTTTTTCTTTTTTTTTCTTAAGTTCGAACTTTTGCTTTCGTGGTTGATTACAAAGGACACTATCAATTTTTTTTTTCCTTTTTCCTTTTACTGTTCTAGTTCAGTCTTTCCTGCAAATAGATTAGTATAAAAGGACTGAAGGGGGAAAGGAGGAGGGGGGGAGGTTCTCGACGAATTCATTTCGCCGTGATTGCGGGACTTCTGTAGCAATTTCGTAGCGAGAGGGAGGGAAAGGGAGTAAAAGGAATTGAAACACTGATACTGCAAAAAAAAAAAGTGTCCGGAATTAAGAGTTCTGTCCGCCGTATCCTTTTCTAAACGCTTTCTTTTCAGGGTGAATGCAAATTGGCCTTTTGGTGGGTCTGCGCAGCCGTGCAGGATAATAGGGGAACAAATTTGTTATTTCGTTTGTCGATAGCTGCGAATGTGAGTGTATAAACGCATGTTTTTTTCTATATATCTCTACAAGCCACAGTTGTTATTATTTTATAACGAAAACTTTTTGAATCTACATAAGCATAAGATTTTGATTTAGATAAACATAATCTACATAAACATAACATCTTGATCTACATAAACATAGCATTTTGATCTACATAAAAATAACATTTCGATTTAAATAAACATAACATTTTGTCGATAGCTACGAATGTGTGTTTATGAATGCATGTTTTTTTATATAAATCTACAAGCCACAGTTGTTATTATTTTTTAACGGAAACTTTTTGAATCTTCATAAACATAACACTTCGGTCTAGATGAGCATAATCTACATAAACATAGCATTTCGATCTACACAAACATAACATTTTGTCGATAGCTACGAATATATGTGTATAAACACGTTTGTCTTTTTATATATTAGCTCTACAAGCCACAGTTAATATTATTTTTAACGCAAACTTTTGGAATCTACATAAACGAGTTGTATAAACATAATCTATATAAACATAGCAGTTTGATCTAGATAAACATAATTTACATAAACATAACATTTTGATCTACATAAACATAACATTTTGATCTTCATAAACATAACATTTTAATCATCATGAACATAACATTTTTATCTACATAAACATATCATTTTGATCTACATAAGCACACATTTTGATCAACATAAGCACGTATTTTGATCTTCATAAGCATAAAATTTTTATCTACATAAACATAATCCACAACCTTGGAAGGATTTCTAATGTAAGCTATGAGTCCCGAACCGAAGCCAAGTCATCAAACAATTGTCTACTCCTGTATTATTACTTAATCATGTATTTTTAAAGGCTTTATTTAACTTAATTCATTTCAAGTTTGAAAATAAAAAATTTTTAAACAATCTGAAATGTGCGTAATGTAAAAATCGTTTCCAACTAAGTAAACGATAGATAATCAAGTGAAAACACTTTAACAGAATGCTACAATGTTGTGGACAAAATGTAGTAAATTTTACCATTATTATTTCTAAATCTATATATTTGATCACACAGTGAGGAACAAAGTGAAACAGTTAATGTAATAAATTCAAATGAAAACCATTTTTAAGAATTCTATGATGTTTTGGACAATAAGTGAATCTTACTATTTCGTCCAATTATCCCCATATTATTTATTCCAAATTTTTCTTTATCTCATAACACAGTGAGACACAAAGTGATAAGGCTAATATGATCAAATCAAAAGAAAACAATTTTTCAGAATGTAAGCTATGATTTTCGAACCGAAACCGAGCCATCAAACTATCGTCCACTTATGTATTATCACCCAATAACGTATTTTTAACACTTTTACTTAACCTAATTCATTTCAATTTGGGAAAAAGATTCTCAGTTTCTCTGGAAATTACGCAAAATGAAAATAGTTTCCAATAATGTGAAACAGTTCATAATCAAGTGAAAACAATTTAACAGAATACTACAATGTTTTGGACTAAAGGTAGTGAATTAAATTATTATAAGTATTTCCCACATCTCTATGTTTGATAACACAGTAAGACCCAAAGGGAAATGACAAATGTAATCAAATTCAATGAAAACAATTTATCAGAATGTAAACTATGAATTCTGAACCGAAACCTAGTTATCAAACTATTGTCTACTCATGTATTATCACCTAATCATGTATTTTTAACACTTCTACTTAGTTTATTTCAAGTTTGGAAAAAGTTATCAATTTTTATGAAAAGTACCTAATATGAAAATCGTTTCCAATAATCTGAAACAATTAATAATCCAGTGAAAACAGTTTAGCAGAATGATACAATATTTTGAACTAGAGATAGTAAAGTTTAACATTATTATTTTTTTTTCCAAATATCTCTATCTGATTACACATTGAGGAACAAAATAAAACAGGTAATGTAAAAAATTCAAATGAAAATTATTTAGAAGAATTCTATGTTTTGAACAATGTGTAGTGAATATTACTGTTTTAACCATTTTAGCAATGTTATTTATTTCCAAATTTCTTCGTCTCATAACACAGTGAAACAAAAAGTGAAACAGCTAATGTAATCAAACTAAATGAAAACATTTTTTCAGAATGTAAACTATGAATCTCGAACCGAAATCGATTCATCAAACTGCATCTATTCATATATTATCATCTAATCATATATTATTTAATACTTTTACTTGCCTTAATTCATTTCAGATGATAAAAAAGGTTTCCAACCTTTCTGAAAAGTGCGTAATGGGAACAATTTTCTAACGGAGTGAAATGGCCAATGTTATCAAGTCAAATGCAAACAGTTAGCAGAAAGTTGTAATGTTTTGGATTTGAGGTAGTGGATTTTACAATTTCCCCCATTTTTACTTATTTCTAAAATCATGTATTTGATAACAAAGTGAGGCGCAAATTTAAAATGTTTATATAACCAAGTCAATTGAAAACAATTTAGCAGAATGCTGCGATGTTTTGGACTAAAGTTCGTGAATTTTACTTTTTATGGAACGACTAATATAATCAAGTCAAATGAAAACAGTTTATCAAAATGGTACGATGTTTTACACTAAAGTTAATGAATTTTTCTATTTCCACCATTTTATCATTATTATATATTTTAAAATCTCTATGTGTGATAATACAGTGAGGCAGAAATTGAAATGGCTAATGTAAGTAAGTCAAGCGAAAACAATTTAACAGAATGCTGCAATGTTTTGGACTAAAGTTAGTGAATTTTACCATTTGGTGAAATGGCTAATGTAATCAAGTCAAATGAAAACAGTTTAGCAAAAATGATTAGATGTTTGGTTTAAAGGTTGTGGATTTTATTATTTTCACCATTTTTATTTATTTCTAAATTTGTATATGAGAAAAAAAATAAGATATGAAATGAACGGGCAAACGAAATCAAATCAAATGAAAACAATTCAGCAGTGATTCGATGCTTCGGATTAAAGTTAATGAATTTTACTATTTCATAATTTTATCATTATTATTTAATTCCAAATCTCTATGTATGATAGTACAGTGAAACACAAAGTGAAACGGCTAATGTAAGAAAGTCAAGAGAAAACACTTTAGCAGAATGCTGCGATGTTTTGGACTATAGTTAGTGTATTTTACTATTGAGTGAACCGGCTAATGTAATCAAGTCAAATGAAAACAATTTAGCAAAATGATTAGATGCTTTGGACTAAAGATAGGGATTTTGCTATTTTCATCATTAAGGTATCAGACAACATTAAAAACACGGCTATCGAGCCCACAGGCGAATTTTTTAAAAATACTTTTTTCTTGTATTTTAGACTTTTCTCTTTCCAAAACAGTTTTTCTCTTCTAAGAAAAGGAAAGCTTCACCTATCATCCAGGGTCACATATTTTTTCTGCTGAAATTTGTCTTTAACATCCATTTTCTCGAAACTTTAATTTCATAAAAATTCTTCGCCTTTAACATCATATCTCAAAATCTAATAGAGGTTTCGCATAAAAATTGCAGCGTGTATTTTAAATAATATGGACAATGAAATGAACTAAAAAATTTATTGTTGGTGAACTACTTTTTTATTCATAGGTGTTTTTAGAAAAATTAAGTTCCACATTTATGGAAAAAAGACATATATACACGTATATTTTTACCCATAACTTCTTTGCATCTCAAAATATTTCTTAGATTTTGGTTCATTTCAATAATCATTACATTCTATAGTTAATGTACAAAGAGAAATAGGATTGCTGCATTACAATTTTGTGTAAAGTGCAATAAAATGAACTAAAAACCCGTTTTGCTGACACTTCATTAAAATTTAATAACAATTTTCCTATTTCTCAAAATACATTGTATTTTTGTATTTTTTATTTATATTATTATGTATTATAATTGATAATATATATAAAAGTCAAAATTTTAAATATTTTTTAAAAAATCAAAATTTTCAAAATATTTTCGTTGAACATTCATAAATGTATATGTTCCACATTATAGGTCTTTAATTATTTTTTGTACAGTTTTGAAAGAACTCCAGTCATTAGGATAAC
Source organism: Argiope trifasciata (assembly GCA_026543055.1). Lineage (NCBI taxonomy): Eukaryota > Metazoa > Arthropoda > Arachnida > Araneae > Araneidae > Argiope > Argiope trifasciata. Next base: position 162,319 of record JAPMOQ010025622.1, read on the forward strand.
TTTTTAACAATCAAAGGCAAGTATATTTTATCCCAAATTATAACATTTGGATATAACTAAAATTATAAATTCCAATTTTTGCAGAATTTTTATAAATAAAATAAATACTACTTCAGTAACTATTAATATAAACACCAAATAATTTTAATAAAAACGCCTGTAGTCAAAATATTCACAACTAGTAGAACTTGTATAAAGTTTCATGTTTACTTTATTCACATATAAATCCATGTTTATGAATAAACAAACAACTCGTCTCTGTCTGAAATTTGAGTTTTTTGTTTGGAATAGTATAAAAGTTTAGAAAGATATGAGATCTAAAACAGAAACGTAAACTTGAAATGGAACTTTAAAAAAAAACACATTCCAAAGCAGAACTTTTTAAGATAACAAACATTTTCCAAAAAGGGTGAGATTTTCCATTCTTTTTACTATCTTAGGGAGTTGAAGGAATTCCAAAGGCTTGCTTGTATCATTCGAAAGAACATGAAAAAAAAATTTTTTTTTTTTGGTAGTTCGAATTTTAACTTTTCTAGCTTGAAACTAAGGTTTCATTTTTAAAAGAATTATTTTCTTTTGCATTTGTTTTGGAACTTGGTTGAAAAAGTATTATCATACAGAATATAGCAAACACATTAATTCATAAATTCCTTGGTTCTTATATTAGCAAATTTTGCATTTTATGAAACTAGTAGATATTTTCTTACAGGTTATATATTCGAAATATATAAAAATTATCATCAATGATTGACTTTTTGGCCTAATGCCGCTAGGTTTCTTCCTTATTAGCTGACATCTTCGCAATAATGATAAAACAAATGCATGCTTGAATTATCTTTGCTTCTTATATAATCATAATTCACATTTTATGAAACTGGTCGATATTTTTCTTAGAAGGTATATATTTGAAACATATAAAATTAACATCAATGGCTGACTATTTGGTGTATTGCCACTAGGCGCCTTCCTTATTGATTTATTCACTATAGTGATGAAAAATGCATGCTTGAGCCAGATTTAGTTTAGTTTAGTTATATTAATGTTCAATTTTAAAGCAACAAATGGGCTATTTTGGAGTGACTTCATAATTTTGAACCATGGACAGTTTAGTTATATTACGTCCCGTTGTGAAGCAACACTAGGGCTATTTTGGGAAGGACCGCGTCATTTTGAGCCACGGCAGATGACGAAGTTGACACCTGAGCATCTCCCTCTCCACACCACACCAGTGGGAGGACGTTTGACCTGACAGATTTAACATGCAAGAGACCCCCTCACACGTCGGTTCTTCGGTGAAATCGAGTCTCGAACCTGATACCTTCCTGTTCTGAATTCGGGACCTTACCACCAGACACCACGTCCTTAGCAATGGAGGGGAAAGGGCGGTAATTTTTGAAATCGACTTCGAAATGTCTTCATTCAAAAATTGTCTAACGGTAATCCATATTTGCTTTTATCCAGCTATCGTAATTTATTGGAAACAACAAGAAAAAAAAATTTGTAAATGTGAAGTAGATCTTACTTCTGTTAATACTTCTATTCACAGGATTATATCTGCCTAAATTATGTCTTATCGAGGTACACGGATTATATATTTGAACGATTAAGCCGAGATCTTATCACCAGGCCATGACTGTCCTCACGTATGAATCAGGAGTAGCTTGTTTCATCAAAAAAGGGGGGAGGGGAGGATGAGAATAAAAATGAAAAAAGTAAATTTTTACATTTAGTTAGGGGGGGCATACCGCATGAGATGTGCATGATTTGAAGATCGTTCAAAATGCTTTATAAGGCAAACTGTGGAACCTAGAGTAACCGTATTTGTTCCGTAATTCGTTCTTTGTATCTCCTGATTCGTTGAATATTCGTTCAAAATTCTCAAGTTTAATGTTGAAAAATGTGATTAAAATATTTTCTTCCAATATTCATTAAATATAGAAAATATTTCTGTATCATGAAATCTTTAATACAATAGAAAAGATAATTTTTTTTGAAAACTCAGATGGCTCAAAAATGGCTTTTGAAAACTCAAAAAATTATTTGTACAATAACATTTTCGGAAGTTGGTGAATAAAAACGCTAAAATTTTATTAAATGTGTAGATAAAATTTCAGACCTATAGGATTGGTTCCCCTAAAACTTACTCTCACACTCTCCAATACAACTATTACCTCAGAGAAAGACTTACATTGCATATCTACGTGCAATAGCTCCGAAATATTAACGACTCACTTGAATTTTCTTTAATGAATCTGTTGCGTCTCCTTCGTGAGTTATCTGGTGGTTTAATAGATGTAGTAAATAGATCCGAAAATATTTTCCATACGTTAGATCAGGGATGGGCAAACTTTTTCAATCGCGGGCCAAAAATCGAAAAAATAAAGTTTGGCGGGCCAAGATGAATTTTTCTAAAATTTTAAAAATAATATACAAGTATTACAATTTAATATATTAATGAGATGAATGAAATTGCAATTTCATTTTTAAAAGTTCCTTATATTGAGGTTCGAAGTGAGATGTACTGATTCTAAGGAACGTGGCTAAATGCTCATCTGTCAGTCTACTTCTGAAATAATTCTTTCTAAGGTTCATAGTTGAAACACTTGTTCACATATATAAGATTTTCTGATAATGAGATATTAAATTTGGGAAACTTATTTTCGGTAATGATTTGTAAAACTCTAACTTTGGCATATTTAGAAACAATTGCTTGAGATGATTGTTAGATTGCAACTCAATTAATTCAAGCTGCAAATCTGACCTCACTGCTTCACAATTTACTTTGAATGGCATGGTAAAAATATCCAACTCTGCTTGAATGGCACTGAAATCTTGAAATCTGCGTTCGAACCAGCTATTACTAGCTCTTTGAAAAAAAGGAAGAAAAAATATAATATTTAAACAAAGTAGAAAAGGAGATGGATATATAATATATGAATATTTCTTTTAATTTGCCTCTGACCGGCAAATTAAAATTCTATCCGCGGGCCGAATAGAACCTTCCGGCGGGCCGGAGTTGGCCCGCGGGCCGTAGTTTCCCCATCCTTGCGTTAGATGATTGCATTATGCCTATAGCATTCGTGTAAGTGCAAGGAAAATGCTGTCTAAGTTTTATCGGAATTAAATGAACGGTACGGTAGCGCATAAGAGACATACAGGCTAACATTCATTTTTAATCATATAGATATTTTAATCTGAAAAAAAATACTTCTGAGAGAGGAATACACACTTTGGAGCAATTTTTTTAAAAAATTTAAATAATTATGAATGCAATTATTTTTTATCATAAATTACCTAATTATTCCTAAATAAAAATCCTTTAACACCAAATTGATGATAAAGAGAATTATATTTTCAAAAATGCAATTTATTTGGGTCCCACTTTTCGCTAATTTGACGATATTTTAAATATACTTTTCAGCCTCGCAGCATTGTTTTCATCAAAATGCTCTTTCAAAATGAAAAAAAAAAATCATTAATGGAAGTAATGAGAAATAAATTAATACTTTATATTTACTTTATTTAAGCTGCATTCATCTGAAGATATAAAAGTTGACTTTATTTCTCTACCCAAAACTTTCTGAAATAAAACATATAATACATCATTGCCAAATAAAGATTCTAAGCGTTTTGAAGATGCTAATCATCAAGCCATTCTACCAGCATTTCGCATATTATGCTAGATAGTAATACAACGAAATAAAAATATCTATGTATTTATTTTTATCTAGAAGCCTTCTGACAAAATTTTTTATTGCTAACAAAAAATTATGCGAAGTTATGCGCACAATTAAATAATGAGTATTGTGCAACTAAATAACTTTTCAGAAATAACGATTCATTTTTATTTATATGGATTTCAAATTCTTGAATTTTTAATTAGAACAAGAAAACAAACCTCCAACAAAATAGTACAATAAAAAAGAATCTTGACCATCCAACTTGAAAAGTACACATAAAAGAAAAGGTATTTGCTGAATTCGTAAAAGGTATATACACAGAGATAAGAAAGAGGGTAGAGGGCCTTCTAATTTATTTTTATTTTACTTCTTTCCATTCGGCCCCAGATCCCATGGACTTTATCGGACTGCAGTAGGGCCTATCAGCATGCGGGGTCACGTTTTCCCATCGGCCTATCGCCCCCTCTCAATACGGACAATCATTCGGATCCCCCGGGTTGTGTAAACACGCGTTCATACATACACAAACACACTTCCGGCCCACGCACTTTTTAAATTTGGGACGAGGCTTTGCTTACATTGAATCCTTTTTACTGCCGGACATCGAGAAGAAATCCGACCTCCATACGGTATTCGTAAAACACCCGCTATATCTTGTGCTGCAATAAATGTCCGTATTTGCCTTCTCTATTTCAGAGTGTAGTGGTATTTATAAAAAAAAGATTCACTTTAAAGCAGTTGAATATAAAGTGGATGCGATATTCTGTTTTAATTTTTTGCTTACATTGAATACCTTTTACTGCCGGACATCGAGAAGAAATCTGAGGTAAAATAAGGTATTCTGAAAAACCCCGCTATGGATTACATTGTAATAAACGTCCGTATTTGATGTCTCTATTGCAGAGTGCCATGGTATTTATAAAGAAAAGGATTTACTTTAACCCACTTGAATAAAAAGTAATATATATTGTACTGTTTTAATTTTTTTGCTTACATTGAATCCCTTTTATTGCCGGACATCGAGAAGAAATCTGACCTCCATAAGGTATTCGTAAAACACCTACAATTATCTGTTTTACGAATAATATTGCTATACTGTGCTGCAATAAACATCCGAATTTGCCTTCTCTATTGAAGAGTGTAATGGTAGTTATGAAGAAAAAGATTCACTTTAAAACAGTTGAATATTAAGTCCCTAATGTTTTATTTAATTTTTTTTTGCTTATATTGTATCTCTTTTACTGCTGGATATCGAGAAGAAATCCGACCTCCATAAGGTATTCGTAAAACACCCGCGATAGCTTGTGCTGCAATAAACGTCCGTATTTGTCTTCTCTGTTTCAGAATGTAATGGCATTTATAAAGAAAAAGATTCACTTTAAAGCAGTTGAATATAAAGTAGATATGGTGTACTGTTTTGATGCTTTTATCTTTTTTACTGCTGGATATCGAGAAGAAATCTGACCTCCATAAGGTATTCGTAAAACACACGCTATAGCTTGTGCTGCAATAAACGTCCGTATTTGTCTTCTGTGTTGCAGAATGTAATGGCATTTATAAAGAATAAGATTCACTTTAAGGCAGTTGAATATAAAGTGGCAACGATGTAGTATTTTAATTTTTTGCTTACATTGAATCTTTTTAACTGCCGGACATCGAGAAGAAATCCGACCTCCATATGGTATTCTTAAAACATGTACTATAGCTTGTCCTGCAATAAATAGCTTGTCCTGAATATAAAGTGGCTACGGTGTAATGTTTTAATTTTTTGGCTTACATTAAATCTCTTTTACTGCTAGACATAAGGAAGAAATGCAACTTCCAGAAGGTATTCGCAAAACAGCTACGATGATCTGTTTTACGAATAACACCGCTATAGCTTGTGCTGCAATAAATGTCCGTATTTGCCTTTTCTATGGCAGAGTGTAAGGGAATCTATAAAGAAAAAGATTATCTTTAAAGCAGTTGAATGAAAAGTGGCTATGGTGTAATGTTTTGATTTTTTTTTGCTTACATTGAATCTGTTTTACTGCGGGATGTGAAAAAGAAATGCAACCTCCATGAGGTATTCGTAAAACAACTACGATATTCTCTTTTACGAATAACACCGCTATTGCTTGTGCTACAATAAACGTCCGTATTTGCCTTCTTTATTGCAGAGTGTAGTGGTATTTATGAAGAAAAAGAGTCACTTTTAAGCGGTTGAATATAAAGTGGATACAGTGCACTGTTTTAATTTTTTTGCTTACATTGAATCTTGTTTACTGCCGAACATCCATAAGAAACCCTACTTCCATAAGGTATTCGTAAAACACCCGCTAATAAAGACAGATAGAGAACTTTAACTTCCGCCTATGGCATAGCTTAAGACTTGACTTCCTCTTCAGGCGCAAAGTCTTAACACATTCATAGTTTTTTTATTGAATATTCCGACGCGACTTTTTACCTACGGTGTCTCACAGAGTCATAGACATACAGGCATAAATCCAAATATATAATTTTCGAATTTAGAGAAGTCTGTGAAGTGAAAAGTCGTTGAAACTTCGGGTTCGAATTTTTTGAGGATTACAATATTTTCTCTTTGTATACTTTATATATGAGAATGAAAATAAAAGGCAGGAAAACGATAATTTCTACCTATGATATCGTCTATTGTCTTCCTGTTTAGGTGCAAAGTCTAAATATATTGCCAGTTATTTATTGAATATTCCAGCACTACTTTACACTCACTATGTCTCACAGTGACATAGACAGACAGTCATAATTCCAAATATATGATTTTCGAATTCAGCGAAGTCTGAAAAATAAAAAATTGTCGAAATTTCGGGTTCAAAATTCTTCAGGATCGCAATACTTTCTCTTGTATACATATACGAGAATGAAAATAAAGACAGTATGAGGACTTTAACTTCCGCCTATGACATCGCCTGTCGTTTTCCTTAAGTGAAAAGTCTTAACATATTGGCAGTTTTTATATTGAATATTCCAACACGACTTTTTGCACATTAATATCGTGGATATACGTCCAAACTCGTATACGACAGCACTTACGAATAATTTCAGGAATTTAAGCTGCGGCTTTTCTGAAAAGGGGGACATAAACAGAAGCAGGCGGAAAATTTTACACACTTACGTTCCAAATGTGTGTGAAAAGTTAAAAAAGAAAGGAAGTTGTGCGGAAATAATAAATTCATTTCCTTTTTACCGAAAGGAAGCTTTAAATCAATAGCAGTTGAGGGTATAAGAGGCACCTTTTGTGTCTGAAATAGAGGATGTGATAAAAAAAAAGTATTAAAAAGTGTAGGTACATTAAATTCGAAAGAAACTTTCAAACCTACTCAAGTCAAAATTTATTCGAAAAAAGCAGAAAACGTGAAATCCAATTTCTTCGACTTTATCCAATTACTCGCTTTCAATCTTTTTCTTTTTTTTTTTCTTTTTCCCTTTTCTTTTCCGCTTTTGCCCATAAAATTTGCATCAATCGAAAAGTTTTAAATTTATTTTATTGGGGAGGTCAGCCGAGTAGTTCTGTTTTAGCGCGGCTCGGAAAAGGTAGGAAAGAAATGAAAAACACTAGAACAGAACAATTTAAGCCTATGGGAAAATATTTGCTTTTCCAACTTTTTATAAAAGAAAAAAAAAATCATTTCCAAGAATAACCTAAAAATTGTATTAAAAAGAAAAAAAAAAAGAAAAGGACGAAATGTGGAGAGGGAGAAAGAAGTAAGGCTGAAATTACGAATGTTGAAAACGTCCGATGCAGGAAACGTTTCTTCCAACTTTTGCATTTCAACAGATTCCATTCATTCCGTTTCGCTTCGGATTTTAATACTATCTTTCCAGAATGATGTAAGCAGTTCCTAAAGTACTGTGAGATAAAATGTAAAGCTATTTACTATTCTACTATTAAATTTGAAATGCTAGGAACAAAGATTTATATGTTGTTGTCTTGTAATTTAAGGTTCACAAGCCTGCTGACGGGTATCTATCAGAAATTTAAACCTAGTCTCTGGTTTTTTCGAAACCACCAACTAGGCCCAAGAGTTCGAATTCGATGCTTCATGCTCTATATTCGCTTGAACAACCCATTTTTACATGGAGCACATTCACACACTTCGCAGATAGAAAACAGAAAAAGAAATTCTACTATGAAGAAATTCACTGTATTAACTGTCTAGTTCATGGAGATGATTCGTTACCCCTATACCAAGACGCCGGTAGATTTATGCAAATTATTTACTACATCCTTAGTCACAAAATGTATGCTATTAAATTTAAAGTGCTAGAAACAAAGATATATACGCTGTTGTGACTTATGGCACTTTACATGCTTGCTGACAGGTATCTGTCAGTGATTTAAGCCCAGTGAGAGTCTCTTTTTTTTCGGTAACTCCAACAAGGGATAAGAATGCGACTTAGATACTTCATGACCACATTCGCTTGCACAATCCCTTTTTACAGGGGTCACATTCACACACCCTACGTATAGAACACAGAAGAAGAATAAATATTCCTGAATCGTCCAATTCACAGGGAGACTCGCTATCACTATACCAAAACCCCGGAAGATATTTATGTAAGTTTGCATATTATTTACTATATCCTTGGTAACATAATGTATGCTATTAAATTTGAAATGCTATTAACAATGATTTATTTGCTATTGTGTTGTGACTTATGCCACTTTACTGGCTTGCTGACAGTTATCTGTCAGCAATTTAAATCTAGTATCTTGTTTTGTCAGTACCGCCAACTAGGGCCAAGAGTTCAACTTAGATATTTCATGCGCCATATTCGCTTGCACAACTCCTTTTTACAGGGGTCGCATTCACACAAATCCCAGATAGAATCCAGAAGAATTGCCCGTATCGTCCAGATCACTCACTACTCTCATACCAAGATGCCAATAAATTTATATGTAAGACTGCATATTATTTATTACATCCTTGGTATCATAATGTATGCTATTAAATTTGAAATACTAGAGGTAATGATTTATATGCTGTTGTCTTGTGACTTATGGCACTTTATAGGCTTCCTGACAGTTATCTGTCAGCAATTTAGACCTGGTCCCTTGTTTCTTCAGTAGTGTCAACTAGGGCCAAGAGTGCGACTTAGATACTTCATGGCCATATTCGCTTGCATAATCTCTTTTTACAGGGGTCACATTCACACTCACCACAAATAGAATATAGAAGAAGAAGAATTGTCCGAACCATCCAGATCACGGAGAAGACTCGCTACCACTATACCAAGACCCCGGTAGATTTATATGTAAGTTAACATATTATTTACTACATACTTGGTAACATAATATATACTATTAAAATTGGAATGCTAGAAACATAGATTTCTATGTTGTTGTGTTGTGACTTATGGCACTTTACAGGCTTGTTGACGGGTATCTGTCGGCGATATAAACCTAATGAGCGTCTCTTGCTTTTCGGTAGCGGCAACTAGCGCCAAAAGTGCAACTTAGATATTTCATGCGTTTATATAGGGTAAAATAGTTGACAACTTTCAGTCGACTGGCTGGTAAAGTGACATGAGCTGATTTGTTGTTTATCAACAAAAATTTACAGGATTTATTTTAAATCTAGACATTTGACTGCTACAATTTACATCCAATTTACAATTTACAAAAATACTGTAAACTATAAAATAAAGGTGGAAAAAAACCGTTTTTCATAAGAACGGCATATTTGGAGAGGTGAATGTAAAAATTTGATTCTGGAAATGGAGGAGTCCGCGGTGGCCTGGTGGTAAGATATCGGGTTCTTAACAGGAGGGTTTCAGGTAGGAGACTCGATTCCACCGAAGAACCGTCGTGTGAGGGGGTCTCTTGCACGTTAAATCTGTCAGGCCAAAGGTCTCCCGATGGTGTGGTGTGGTGTGGAGAGGGGTGGTGCCAGTTCAGGTGTCATCCACGTCATCTGAACAGGGCTCAAAATGACGAGGTCCGTCCCAAAACAGCCCTCGTGTTTGTTTATAACGGGGCATTAATATAACTAAACCAATCTGGAAATGGAGAAGAAAAAGCGCCTTATAAAAGCCAACAGGACTTTTAATCTTAAAAAAAATCTATATCTCTCATAGCTTTAGAAAATGATATTGGAATATTTACCGTATTTAAACCCCTTTTACCACAATTTTAATGGCTCTTTTTGATTTACTGCATAGTTAATATTTGTTACAATTGTAACTGAACTTATAATTTTGCAGGAATTTTTTTAAAAATATGGTCTGTTTGTCTGATATAATAATGATATTTAAAATAAGGTCTGTTTGATAGTGAACCAGTGGCACCATTGATGGCACAAGCCACAGTATTTTTGGTACGCCTTTGACCAAAACGGCTTGCATGTGATCATTTCAAAGACTGAATATGTCTCAATTCGATTGATTAGAAATTGAAGATGTTGAAACGCAGCTGATCGATGCCCAGTCTTCTTGTTCTTACCAATGGCACTTTACAAGCTCGCCAAAGGATAGTCAGAGATTTATGCCTAAATTAGTTTCCACTGTTTTTTCTATAACGCCAACTAGAGCCAAGAGTACGACTTAGCTACTTCACCATCACTTGCACCCCCCTTTTTGCAGGGGGGTACATTCAAACTACCCACAGAAAGAACACAGAACAACAACCATGCCGAACCGGGACTCGAACCCGGAACGCCCAGATCACGGGGAAGGCACGCTACCCTTATGCCAGGACTCCGGATCCAATCGAGTTCAATATCTATTTAAAATTGTGTTGAAACAAGTGAAAAGCTGAAATTGGTTGAATCAGGTTATAAAGCAACATTAGTAGTAAAAATGCCAGTAGCGAAATTTTGATAACTTGGAATGCTATTCAAACATTTAATAGTTTGAAGAAGCAGGCTCATGTTAGTTTAACCATGTGTTCTTCTGTGGTTTCGTGTCATTACTTTCAGAGATGAATGATATTAAAGACTCGCTTAGAAATCATATAGCAGATAACCCTAATTCAGCTTGCAATCTGCTAAAAGTAACTGTTAAAGTAATTTGAATAGCACGTATAAAAGTTTTATACGTGCAATTATAGCTAAAACCTTTGCTACTAAACAGAGCAAAATGTTTTTTTTTTAGCAATTAATGAATTTTTACTTTTTAGTATTTAGTTTTATTATCTTCCCAATAATCACAGTCCAAAATTATTTGGTGGCACGTCTGTATCTTATTAGACATTTCTTTTAGAAAAAATGGTGCGTTGATTAATAAATATTCGCCAAACCTAGTCTATCCATCTTGAAAATATACATACTTGTAGAATTATTCGTTTCGCTAATTTTATTTCTCTTTTTTTTATTCTGACGTATATAATTAGTAACATGTTAAATGTAACAGTCGGTACATGCTTTAAATACAAAGTAATACCTTCAACATTCTTCAAAACTTTCAATAAGTACCATTATTTTGAAATTTGGCAACAAAGATAGAATGTTTCTTCTTCTGGAGAAGTTTTAATATCTCTATAAATAAAAATGAATGTTCGTCTGTATGTCTCTTACGCCATCCTAAACTGTGCATCCGATTGCGATGAAACTTGGTCAGCTTATTGCTTACACCTACGAGAAGGTTATAGGCATGGTACAATAATCTAAAATAATAATTTAAAAAAAAATCAACCGCATCTATTTACCAAAGACTAATCTCCAAATAACTCTCCGAGGAGACAAAATAGATTTGGTAGAAATACCAAAGTAAAAGTTAATATTTTGTAGCTATAGTGCACAATTGTCATGCTCGTCCTTCTCAGTGGTAAAAACTTTATTACAGATTGCAAAAGAAAGTTTTGGGAAAACCAACCCTGGGGTTTTTAAATTTTTATTAAATTTTAGCGTTTTTCTCAGTAACTACCAAAAATATTGTAGTACAAATAATTTTGTGCCATCTTCAAAATTTATCTTTCTACAATATTAATTATTTTATGGTATCAATATTTTCTATGTTTAATCAATTTTAAAAGAAAATATTTCAATCACATTTTCTAAAATTTAATTTGAGAACTCTGAACGAATATTAAACGAATTAGAAGATACAATAGTTTCTTTCATTACCATTCTAAAAGAACACCAAGTTTTACAAAACTTAAAGAATACACAAATCTGATATAGGAAAATGAAAATTTATTTATATGCCGTCTTACCGTTCATCCTACTTCGATAAAACATTGCTAAAATTTTGAATGAATGCACTTAATATAAATTCTTCGGCGGCAGCAATGCGCCAGGTACCAGCTAGCATATATTTTCATTCACTTTTGAATTTTTTGGCACACACATCAATTATTTTTCGTGAAGAGTATTTTTTCCGAAGTAAATAAAAATAAGAAATTGTATCCATTTGTAATCTCCCAAAACAAAACCCAAAAATTTAACTTCCAGATTATTATTTTGAGGCAATAGCTAAGATTCATCTTTTAGCCTTAAGCATAAACAAAACTCGAAATGATCTTGAAAAAAAAATGTCCATTGTATCTTAGAGGTCAGCGTCCGGACACTTTAAAATAACAATTCCAATCTGAAATTCATAAACCTTCCGTATTCAAGTGTTTTCTTTTCAAAAGAATCCAAATGTCCAAAGTGGAAAAAATTTTGATTGAAAATTGATTGAATCTTTCTATTTCATTATAATATTTATTCTTATTCAAAAGACTTTGAATCTCAAATAAAGGACAACAATTTTACTGTTTTCTTTTTTTTTCTTCCATATTTTCAACCTCAAAAGAAAGAACATGTAGAAATCATATCAAAATGGAACGAAGTGTTTTGAACTTGAAGCACACTTCATTTTCATATAAATCTACATAATAAATAAAATGAGCTTTATACGTCTGTTACGACAAAACTCGTCTTCGAATCTAGATTGCCTGATAAAAGCACAACAATCCAGCTTCTTTTGTAACCTTATCTTAAAGATCCGAGCACTAGTTCCGCTTTGAATAAAAGCGAGGATCAGGATTTTAACAACGATAGCACCACACTGCAGATATTCGAAAGCCATCATTAAGTCAGGTTTGTGAAAGGGTAATGTCTAGCTGTTCTTTTCCTGGTATTTTTCACCACACCTATCTCTTCGAGATTTCTCTGCTCTCTGGAGTCATTTACATCGGATTATTAAAAGGACATTACAATCGATTATGGTAGCGAAACAGCAAAACTTTAGAATGCATTTCTTTTCTTCTTTGAATCTGCTTTCACCAATCTTGTCCATCAGTAATCAAAGTTATTCTTTCCGGGATTTCGCTGTTAGATTCGATTTTTTTTTCTTCTTTTACATTGCTCGAGATAACGCATCTTCGTAAAAACCACTATTGAAGAATGATGGTGAAATTTTTATTTTTATTTCAATTTTTTTGAGAAAAAGCTTGCTATTGTCAAAGAAAATGGAAGACATTCTTTCCGAGGATATTCCGGATATTCTATAGGTTGTCCCGAAATTAATCGCATTCAATGAAGTGTATGCGATTAATTTTGGGCGCATAAAATGACGTGTTACATTGCATACAATGACGTGTCTGAGACGCGCAAAGAATTACTGAATTTTTAATTTTAAACCTGCAATTAAGTGAAAAGTTCTAAATAATTTAAAATGGAAAAAGTAACCTAAAACGTATTATTATTAAAGGAATTAAAATAACAGTCAATATTACAATTAAGAAGCTATTAAATTCGCCATTTAATTAACTGGCGAATTTAATAGCTTCTTAATTGTAATAGCTTAAAATTTAATTAACTTCCTAATTAGGAAGTTAAGTAAATGCGCATGTCAAGTGGTTAATGCAAAATTTGGATTTGCCAACATTAGTGCAGTAGAAGGTTGACAACTCTATTTTTAAAAAAATCGGTTGACAGCCAATAGTTTAGGTTCAGTAAAAATGATGCTTTACACGATAAAGCAATGTGTTAACGCAAGATTTCAATTAAATACAAATTTAGTTTCTTTTTCATTTAATTATTATCTTTTCATTGAATTGTAAAGCACACAGGATAGGTATGAATGGAATAACACATAGGATAAATGCCCTCCACAGCTTTGTTACCACATGCGCAGTATTTTATCGAAATTTTTCATGACCATTTTTTTTATAAATATGGCTTAACTTTGTAGATGCAACGTTCCATTCCCACTTTCAATGCAAGTGTTCTTAAATTTTCGAATTGTGGTTACTAAATTTTCATTTTGTCAAATAAAATACAAGACATTTTTTCCAAGGATATTCCGAAGTGTGGATATTCTATTGTTAGTCCCAAAATTAATGCAAAATTTTAATTTGCCGCCATCCGGGCTGTAAATTATTGGCAACTCTATTTAAGAAAGATCAGTTGACAACCAATAGTTGAGGTTTAGTAAAAATGGTGCTTTACACGATAAAGCAATGTGTTAACGCAAGATTTCAATTAAATACAAATTTAGTTTTTTTTCATTTAATTATTATACTTTCATTGAATCGTAAAGCCCACAGGATAGGTATGTATGAAATAACACATAGGATAAATGTCCTCCGCAGCTTTGCTAGCGCATAAGCACTATTTTGTCGAAATTTTTCATGACCGTTTTGTATAAATGTGGCTTAATTTCGTTGATGCAAAATTCTATTCCCTCCTTCAATGCACGTATGCTTGTGGGATGATTGGCACACTCATTTGATTTCAAATAACCTTATAAAATGAAATCCAATGGTGTGAAATAACATGATCTAAGTGCCCAATTCTTAAATGTTCGAATTGTGGTTACTAAACTTTTATTATTTTTAAAATATTTTTAAACAATGTAAACACGTTGTTCTACCGTTTAACGCTTCTTTTTTATCAACCCTAAACTATCAGCTTTCAAAGCGGTTTTTAATAGGATTGCCAATATTTTACTGAACTAATGGTCACAAATTCAAACCTTGCGTAGTTTTTGGGACATCCTTTACTAGAGATTCGAGTATATAAATTGGATTAAAAGTTTTAGACTTATGTAAAAATTCTTAGATAAATCTTGAGCATAAATTTTATTTAACCTCTTCGTTGCCCGTAAGGCGCGCAGAGCGTTCAAGTGAAATTTCTGCAGAAAGGCAGAAACGCGATTCAACCGTTCTTCTACATTTTAAACCTTTCCAACGTTTTCTGTGTTTACGTGTTTGAGTTTTATTTTTGTTTCTGTTAATTTGCAGAAAAACAGGAGAAAAACAGAAACATAATAGCAAAAGGCTTAAGAAAATAACAAATGTCTTTTGAAATTAATATATTATGCAATAACAGTATTGAAAATAAATTTAATCCCAAAAAATAATATCTAATATCGCATTAATATTGATGAATTATTTGAAAATAATAGCTGATGAAAAAGTTTAATAACGATGTAAAACCGTTTTTTCCCCCATAGAGTAAGTCGATCAAATTTTCTATCAATTTATTTGCCTGCTATTAATTTATGCTAACTATATATATAAAAACGGTTAAATAGAATGGTGTTGAAAGCAGTTTGAGAAAAAAAGGTCTAATCCTTTTACGTGACACTCTTCTTATAAGCTTAAAGGCCCATTTTGATATAAATTAATATTAGCATATTTAACAGATGATGAAAATTTATGCATGATTTATTTCGAAATTCCAGGGAAAAATTTCATCTCATGGTAATTTTACATTTATATGCAAATAAAGAAATTGTTCCTCCATTAAATGAGATTAACGAAACTATGCTTCCAAAGCCATTCAATGCAGGTGTGGGGATAACTATTTTTTAAGAATTATTGAATGTTTTAATAACATATTATGCAAATTAAAAGTAATACGCCATCATCTTTTATAAAGTTTAGCGGCAGTATAATATCTAAAGAACGGTTTATTTTAATATAACTAAATATGAATAAAAAATTCAATAGTGAAAATTTGGAGAGATGAAGAATTAATTATAAAAAGTCTTCTTTTTCTATAGTTTGCATTATTTTCAGCTATTTTTATGACATTATTTTTTTCATTCCTTATAATGTTTAGCAGCGGTATAGAATTTAAAGAACGGTTTATTTTAATATAACTAAACGTAAACAAAAATTCTAGAGTAAAAATTTGGGGAAATAAATTATTGATTACAAAAAGTCTTCTTTTTCAATTGTTTGAGTTAATTTCAGTTATTTTTATGACATCATATTTTTCCTTCCTTATAATGCTTAGAAGCAGCATAGAATCTAAAGAAAAGTTTATTTTAATATAACTACATGTAAATAAAAATTCAAGATTTAAAATTTGGAGACATAAAGTATTACTTATAAAAAGTATCAGTTTTTTATAGTTTAAGTTATTTTCAGCTGTTTTTATGACATTGAATTGTTTCTACCAAATATTAGTATTTCATATACATGTAATGTATTTTATTCAACAAACAGTCCCGTAATGTCAGAATAATTTATGTTTTTTAATAATATCTTATCATTCAGAAATACATTAAATTTGTCCTTTTATAGATTATGATAATTTCTGTTTAAATTTTGTGAAATAATATGATTGAGTAGAGTTAAATACTACCCACGTTCAGATAAACTGAACCTGTGACTATCAGACGAATATAGCTTATTATTTTTAAAAAAATTGCCCCAATCTTTTTTTTTTCTTTCAGATTTTCCAATTTGATCGTCAACCTGTTGAGTTGTGAAGCTCCTAAATATATTTAATTTAAGCGTTAAATAAGATTTAATTATATTTTATATCTCATATAATACTGATAACACCGAAACTATCCCTTCGCTCTCCATAACGCTTGGAGCTACCGAAACATTATCTTTGCTCGCCATAACGCTTGGCGCTAACGAAACATGCTTCTTGCTCGCCATAATGATTGGTGCTATAAATCATTCATCTCTTCGTACTCTCACTGGTGGGGGAGTAATGTGGTGTCATCTTAATAAGCCAGCAATAGCCACTAAACATTGCTGATCACTTTTGTCTAGCGGATATGTTACGACGTTGCAAATCCTTGGTGGAGTTCAATTTCAGCATCGGCGTGACATCACAACACATTTCACCACATACACACCCAAAACACCCTTAAATAAATTTATCACAATATAATTGAATAATGTCTCCTTTTTTACAAGAAAATGGTCTGAAGCCATTTATTTTTTACCACTCTTCAAAACTGGTGAAAACGTGATACAGCATCAACAAATGAGTTTGCAGCACTTATACTATTCCCTTGTCAGGGATATGCTTTTTAACATTTTATGTAATATCCTATGCTTTTTTTAAATATCCTATGCTTTCAGCATCCTATGCTTTTTTATATAATATCTTTCAGTAACCTATGCTTTTTTTATATAATATCTTTCAATATCCTATGTTTTTTATTATAATACCCTATTCTTTTTTTATATAATATCCTATTCTTTTATTATATAATATCCTATTCTTTCTTATATAATGTTCCATGCTTTCATCCTTTCTCATTTCACTCGTGTCCTCCACTGGTGTGGTGTGGTGTGAAGAGGAGAAAGCCAGCCCAGGTGTGGTGTCTGACAGGGGTTCATCTGACAGGGGTTCAAAATGATGAGGTCCATCCCAAAGCAGTCCAAGTTTTATTATTACTATCTATTACTTCTTCCTCCCCTGACCAAATTTTATCTGTATTTTTCAGAACACTATGCACCTTCATAATGTCTTTAGTAGTTCTGGTTATGTTTTTATACCAGTTCCTAGTTGTCATTTCTAATCAACTCCATCATCACATCCTGGCCAGAGATAAGTCTTTTAAGCAGTTACTTGCTCAAGCCTCACTTAGTCGCTTTCGACAACGCAATCCGACCAAAATTTCTTCAATGTAATTATAAGGATATTCTCAGACAAGAGCTTAACATAAACTGACATAAGACAATTCAAATATGACATCATGATAGTTCCTAGCTAGTTAACCCTTTATTTATTGACGGTACTTTAAAGTATTGTTGCCAGTAGCCTGGTTGGTAGAGCGTCAGTCTCGTAAAAGAAAGGCAGCGAGTTCTGTCCTCGTCTCTGCCAAAGATCTCCGCGTTGGCTAATGGCAGTTGGGACACTTCAAATAGGTCGTGACTGCAAAGTCCTCCAAGTTCCCACAACCTCTGTTGGTACTGAATCAGAGATGAGTCGGTCTATGATTTGGATCTCAATTCTGAGTTGTGGATGGAGGAATGAGTTCGACCACCCCCTAAAAAGAGTTTTGTCGTGTGTGCTCGAGCAAAGTCGTCCTGTCACCTTAACGATACTCGTTAATAACGAATGGCGCACACCTCTGCCTTCATTCGAAAGAGCTCCGCTCATTCGGTGGACCAAGTGGCATTCGACCGATTCGAATTTAAAGTACCGTTTAAATCAGGCTAATATTTTGTCAATATGATTATTTATTCAAACAATGTTTGAAAGAATAAGTAAAACGTATTTCCAATAGAAAGCAATACATGTCAACTAAAAATAACATCAAAAACCTTTCATAATTGATTTTATTTAATTTAATTATTTTAATTAATTCAAAAGCTTTTTTCCTCTTCCTTAGTATATCCTGTAACAAAAATTTAACTAATGTTTCAATAGTAAATTTGAAAAACTGTTGGTAAAATGATTCGGTAAATAAAGGGTTAAGGCAATGACATACTTATGTTTAATATGCTCGATATGCGAGATTTGGTGATACATTATCAAGCTCCTAAAATATTAAAATAGTGTATTGAAATCTAAAAAATAAGTATTATTAAACAAAACATTAAATATACAAACAATAAGTATTATTAAACAAAAAAATAAGTATTAATAAACAAAAGATTTCAAAACTCTTGATTAGTAAAAAATCGATTACTAAATTCCATTTTTATACATTCATATTTAAAAAAAGGATTTAGTAATCGGTTTTTAATCAAAAAGTAAAGATAAACAAAAATTTCTAAAAGTTTATACATGGCTTTAAAACAATATTTAATTTCCTAAGAGATACAGGTTTCTTTACCTCAAAAGTTTTGAAACTGTTGCTTAACAATAATGATACATTTTGGATGTAGAAAACTGTTTTCCATTGAAATTCAATGATTGATCGTATTGAATACATAAAATAATATCAAACAGCTATTATTCCGAACATATAATCTTAAATATTTATCAATCTCCACAAAAAAAAATCATTTTCTGAAGGAATAATACACATCCTAGGTTATATTGCTACTACTAAATTCTACTGAAAATATATCTTAAATTGTTTGAAATCTACAAACTTACGAAATAAAACAAATATATTTAAGGTATCTGACTACGTTTTGAACAATGGTTATCGATCATATTTGAGATTTTTTTTTAATTCTCATCATTTCTTGTAGTTTAGACTTTTCTCTTTCCAAGACATTTTTCTATTCTTAAAAAAAAGGAAAGAGTATTTAATAAAAAAGGGGTATTTAAAATGATTATCGGTTTTATGAATCAAATCAGAATTTTCTATTAATACTAATCAAATCATTTTTTTTTCATACAAGAGCTTTACCACCACTGTATCTTCAGTAATACTATGTAAAATACTTAAGGTATCCGACTACGTCAAATACACTGGTTATCTACCAGTGTTTTTAGAGATTTTTTTAACTGTCATTTCTTGTATTTCGGATTTTCCTCTTTCCGAGACAATGGATCTTTTCCAGGGTCATATATTTTTCAATTGAAATTTGTCTTTAGTTTCAATTCTCTCAAAACTTTAATTTCCATAAAAATTATCTACCGTTAATATGATATCTCAAAAACTAATTGATGAGATTACATAAAACTTTCAGAGTGTGTTTTAAATAATATGGGCAATGAAATGAACCAAAAGTTTGATTGTTGGAGAAATACCTTTTCATTTATAGGTGTTTTTAAAAAGAATTAAGCAGTGAATTTATGAAAAAATGCATCTATGCGTATATTTTTAACCATAATTTCTTTGCATGTACAAACTTTTCTTATTTCATTCATCGTTAAGTTCCATAATTTGTGTGCAAAGAAAAATAATATTGCTGCAATACAATTTTCCTTAGAGTGTAAACCGTTTTGGTTAAAATTCATTAAAATTTACAGCACATTTCATATTTCAAAAAAAATATTTATATTTTCAAATAATTGCTCTTGTATTTATAGTTTTTATAATTAACAATACTAATTAACAATTTCTAAGAAATCCAAATGATCAAAAGTTTTTCCATCGTACGTAGTCGGAAACCTTAAGGTATCTGACTAGGTATAAAGAAAAAGTTTTGAAAAAATTGGATTTTTTAAAACTATTTATGGTTTTTATATGTATTGTTAGTTATAAACACTAGAAACAAAAAATATTATTTAAAATTACAATATATTTTGAGAAATTTTAAAATTTGTAGTAAATTTTAATGAATTTTAACCAAAACGGTTTACACTCTAAGGAAAATTGTAATGCAGCAATCTTATTTTTCTTTGCACACAAATTATGGAGCATAATGATGATTGAAATGAACCAAAATCTCAGAAACAGTTTGAGATGCAAAGAAGTTATGGGTAAAAATATGCGCGTCTATGCATTTTTCCATCAATTCTGAACTTAATTTTTCTAGAAAACGCCTATAAACCAAAAAGTATTTCGCCAACTCTAAAACCTTTAGTTCATTTCATTGCCCATAATATTTAAAGCACACGCTGAAACTTTTATGTAAATACCTCCATTAGTTTTTGAGGTAGCATGTTAACGGTAGAGAATGTTTATGGAAATTAATGCTTTGAGAAAATTGAAGTTAAAGACAAATTTTAGCTGAAACAATTATGTGATACCCTGTTTGATTCGTCAGACATTTTTCATTGAAAAAATAAACGTTTTTGGAAAAAAGAAAGTCTGAACTACAAGAAATAATAAGAATTTTTTGAAAAAACGCCTATGTAGTCAATAACCAGTGTTCTTAACGTAGTCGGATAGATTAACTTCGTTTTTCTGCTTCTAAAAAACACCGTTAAAAATAAAGAAAAAAGTATTTATAAAATATGATCCAAGTAATATCTGAGCTACGCATGTATGCATTTTGAATCACGCGAAATCAGTAATTTATATCACTTCCTTCATTTCTAAGTAATTCGATTTAGGGTAAATGTTAGGGTACGAAACAACGAAAGATCTGATTTTGCGACCATTCGAACAGTAAAATGTTGGTAGCCCTATA
Source organism: Argiope trifasciata (assembly GCA_026543055.1). Classification (NCBI taxonomy): domain Eukaryota; kingdom Metazoa; phylum Arthropoda; class Arachnida; order Araneae; family Araneidae; genus Argiope; species Argiope trifasciata. Next base: position 183,175 of record JAPMOQ010025622.1, read on the forward strand.
AAAAAATCTTTTGACAATGTTAGGGTAAAAATAAACCGTTTTGGAAAAAAGAGAGTCTGAGCTATAAGGAATAATAAGAATTTTTTTAAAAAAGCAAATGTAGTCAATAACCAGTGCTTTTAATGTAGTCGGATACCTTAACTTCATTTTTCTGTTTTGAAAAAACATCGTTAAAAATAAAATAAAAAATATTTATTAAATATGCATCTAACTAATGACAGAATTACGCATGTATATGGTTTTCTTAGAAAAAATTAACTTTTTTGAAAAGAAGAAAGTCTAAACTACAAGAAATAAAAAAAAATTTTTTTTTTAAAAGCCAATGTAGTCAATAACCAGTGTTTTCAATGTAGTCGGATACCTTAAATTCATTTTTCTTCTTCGAAAAAACACCGTTAAAAATAAAGAAAAAAAGTGTATATAAAATATGATCCAACTAATGTCAGAGCTACGCATGTATATAGTTTTCTCAGAAAAAACAAGCTTTTTTGAAAAGATGAAAGTCAAAACTACAAGAAATAATACGGATTTTTTTTTTAAAAAAAGCCAATGTAGTCAATAACCAGTGGTTTTAATGTAGTCGGATACCTTAAATTCATTTTTCTGCTTCCAAAAACACCGTTAAAAATAAAAAAATAAAAAGTGTTTATAAAATATGATCCAAGTAATGTCAGAGCTACGCATGTATGCAGTTTGAATCGCGCGAAATCAGTAATTTATATCACTTCCTTCATTTCTAAGCATTGCGAAATAAATTCTGTGTCTGTAACGAGTAGTGTTAGGGTAAAAATAAATCTTTTTTAAAAGAATAGCTTGCCTCGTCAGAATTGCTGTTCAGATAATGAAAAAAAGCGCAACTCCTGACTCGCTCTTTAACGCGTTCGGGATGATTTGTAGGCGCTATAATTCAACGGAATGCCTTTACTACCAGTTAATTAAAGTTATTGTGTCAGCAAAGTGTATTCTTTATGTCTTGATTGCAATTTATTACCAGCAAATGATTCAGGAAGATTGAAAAGAGCGGATATGATAGGGACAGGAGAAAAAAATAATAATCAGCTGAAAAAGAAGGAAGGCTTGGCTCAAAGGATAAAAAAAACCTTTCATAGATCATTTGATTGAAATGGATCATTTTTTTTTATATGGCTACCAACATCATTAAAAGAAAGTAAATTTTTTTTTCATCAAAGAAACGCTGTGTCAAGAGTACTTAAAAACATTTTGATTTGTTTGTAAATTAATTGTGGATTCCTTGAATTGCTTAAATTTTTCGAGCGTTTAAAATCTTAATTTCTTTGCCAGAATTCCATTTTTATGTACATTTGCAGAGCCGTCCTTCTCTGGAAAGGGTCACGGATGCAAAAAACCATTTGGAGCAATAAATTTTCAGCAAAATAAATTAATTTTAAAAAAACCCGAACATTTGCATATGTATTTAATGTGAGCAATTTTGTTTTTGATATTAATTACTCCTGGAAAATTGCAATTTTTCTCAATTTCTTTTTCTATACATAGTACAGCAAAAGCATTTAATGATTATACCCCTATTATCCTTTATTAAATTTTAATTTGCAGAAAAAAGGTTCAGTACTTATTATCGTTGTTGTTGTGATGCCACTTGGTCAAACAAAGCCGAATTAACAGAGCTGTTTCGATTAAGGCAGAGGTGTGCGCCTTTCGTTGAAAGCACGACTTTGCTCGAACACACACGACACAACCCTTTTTAGGGGGTGGTCGAATTCATTCATACACTCATTCGTTTATCAGCAAGTCAAAATTGAGATCCAAATCAGAGACCGACTCATCCCTGATTCAGTACCCCCAGAAGTATCGTTCTGTTATGGGAACTTGGAGGACTCAGCAGTCACGACCTATTGAACGTGCCCCAACTGCCATTAGCCATCACAGCGGTGTTTGGCCAAGACGAAGACAGAACTCCGGACTTCTCGGTTTCGAGACGGGTGCTCTACCAACCTGGCTACCGCTGTCCTTTATTATCGTTAGTAACTGGCAATGTAAAGGAGTGAAAAAATACCACATTAGATATAGACTAAAGCACATAGTTGATGGTTTCCAAGTCCATTCGAACCCAGCCTCAGCCTCGACATCTGGAAGCCGGACTCACCGATCTGTCTGAACATGTCTGACTGGAATTTCCTTATTCATGATAGAACATTTTTCGCCTTTTTATAACTATCACTGCGATCTTTGCCTAATAAAGACGTCCGTCGATGTTCAGCCTGCCACATGGAAACAAGCTTGTAGACTCTTAGTATGGGTAACATTATTATTGTTCAGAACACTGTTTTAATCCTTTATCACGGTGGGGGGGGGGCTCAGTCGCTGGGTCCAAGTGCCTAACACCCGCTGCACCCCCAAGAGTATGTATATTTGGAACAGGAAATTCAAACTTAAATATCAAATGAACCAAATGCAAGTTTTAAATGTATGCGAAACTAAAGCACATTAAATTTTGTCGAAACATAATATCAAAATAAATAAATAAAAATAAAAAAAGATTTTAAAAATATAAGAATCATAAATTCTTTCTGACTTTTGGTATATTCTCTGTTACCATCTTGGATATTTCAAGAAATATCCTGAAATCTGTGATTAATTAAAAAACCAATTAAACGTGTCTGTAAATCTGAATCTGATAGGACTTCTATTCTATTTTGATAAGTGAAGATAACTGCTCGTTTGCAAACTTGAAAAATAATTTTGTATACCAATTTTTTGAGTGGGTGTTTCCAAACCTAATTGGCAAAAATTTGTAAAATTCAGCAATCCTAACTTCATTGAATTTTGTCTTCAAACTTAGACAGTACTGCATCTCGATTAATGGCATATATAAGTATTGATTCTGCATGTATGGAGAAAGCAGATTTTTCTTCGAAGGGTTTAAATCTTTATTCCTTTTGATAATTGAAAACAATTGGTCACGCCGATGTTTGCAAACATGATCAGAATTTTGTATGCTAGTTTTTGAATGAATTTTTCTGAACCTAATTGGTAAGAAATCAGCCACCTTAATTTCATTGAACTTTGACTTCAAATTTGGGCGCACTGGATATCGATTAACCGAATATAAGTACAGATATAGAGAAAACAAAAATTTTCTTCGGGCATATAAAGATTTCAAGTTTAACGCTAAAGCTAATTTTTTTTCAGTAAACAAAATACAATTTCTTTTACATTTGTTCAGGAATACCAGCTGCCTTTCTCGACAAGCTTGTTCGCCAAATATTATTGATTTATTAGACAGTTAAACATTAACTTCAAATGCATATTTTTCAGAAAATTTTGATTTTAACTATTTGAAGACTGAAAAGCATGAATAAACCAAACTTATAACTAAACAAGGTATTTGAATAAACCAAAACAAATTATAACTCTGACAAATTAGAAAGTATATCAACAACAAAATAGAAGTGGAAATGAAAAACCCTATTCTTAGAATAAATGTCCAAAAAAGCCATTTTCTTTTCAATTTGAACTTTGTCAAAAGAACGTGATTGAATATTTTGATGGATGAGTTTGAGTTTCATCTTAACATTACGAATCGTTACAAACCGTATAATATATATATATTTTTTAAACTATTAAAAAGAAAGTGAAACATTGTACAGAGATGAAACTGGTATCATAAAATCGTAATTTTTTAAGATGAAGAACAGTTCTAAAATTATTTTTGCGAGATAATAGTTTCGGAAAGTGGCCATCAATTTTCACAGTAGATCATAGCAATTATACATCTGTCAACGGCTAAGCCTATTTTCTAAACCATTTAAAGTTTGCTTGGCGCTTATTTCTTAATTTCTTTTATATCTTTTTTCAAAGTTTTTGATGAGCCTTATCCAGAGCATTCCAAATAATATTTTGCAGCTTCCTAAGTCAACGAAAGATTAAATTAGGTGCAACTGAAAAAAGTTCAAAGAAACAATCTAAAACGTTCTTATAGTTATTGTTTACCTTTCAACTGTTGCCATTTGAAATATGCAATAAAAGTTATTTTGGGGCATATTTAGAGATAAATAGAAACTGTTGGCTATTTATGTTTTAGACCACGAAGTTATCCACTTCTAGTCGAGACTATTGATAACCTTGTTTTAGTAAAACTTATTGACAATCTTGTATTTTTTTCTTTGAAAACAAATATTTTAAAATAGTAATTCATCTAAAGATTTCCACAAACTTTTTAAATAATTGAAAAATTCTTTTAGAATTTCTTTGCCTCCTTAACCATCTTTGATTCCTGAATTCAGTTCCATTACAGTAGCTTTCCTCATCTATAAGTATATGTTTCTTTTCTCACACCATTTAAAAAGTTGAAAACTAATTTATGAAATTAAAACTAATTGATGTTACGAACTTCTGGTAACATTTATCAGAAATAACAGAATTAGAATCGTAACATTAATATCGAAAACTAATTCATGTTACGGAAATTCATTTCAGTAGAAACCACATTGCAGACAGAGAAAAAAAAAGAGGGAAATATAAAATCTCTTTTCGTTACAAGTATTAGACCTCGACGTTACAACAAGTATTTGACAATCTTCGATTCCTGAATTCATTTTAATTAGATAAGCTTTCCTCATCTATAAATCTGTGTTTCTTTTCCATTAGATGACTTTTCCTTATCTATAAATATGTGTTTCTTTTTCATTATATAAGCTTTCCTCATCTATTAATATGCGTTTCTTTTCCATTATATAAGCTTTCCTCATCTCTTAATATGTGTTTCTTTTCCATTATATAAGCTTTCCTCATCTCTTAATATGTATTTCTTTTCCATTAAATGAACTTTGATTCCTGAATTCATTTCCATTAGATAAGCTTTCCTCATCTATATCTGTTTCGTTTCCATTAGATGACTTTTCCTTATCTACAAATATGTGTTTCTTTTCCATTATATAAGCTTTCCACATCTATAAATATTTTTCTTTTCCATTATATGAGCTTTCTTCGTGTATAAATACGTGTTTCTTCTACATTCTGAGATTCATTTCTTCTACATCACATGAGCTTTGATTCCTGAATTCATTTCCATTACATGGGCTTTCCTCGTCTATAAATCTGCGCTTCTTTTCTCGTACAACTTAAAAAGGATGTTATGAAAACTAATTTCATTAGAAATCACATAGCAGACAGATGAAATCTGAAATCTCGCTACAACAAGTATTTGAACATCTTTGATTCATGAATTCCTTTATATTAGATGAGCTTTCCTCATCTGTATATATATATATGTTTCTTTTCGATTACATGAGCTTTGATTCCTGAATTCATTTTCATCTATAAATCTGTGATAATATAAATAAATAAATAATAGAAATGTCCATCTTTCCTAATATATAAATCTGTGCTTCTTTTCTTATACCATTTAAAAAGAAAATTACAAAAACTAATTTCATTAGAAACCACATTGCAAACAAGGGAAAAAAAGAGGGAAATCTGAAATCTCTTCTCGTTACAAGTATTTGACTTCGACATTACAACTAGTATTTGACCATCTTTGATTCTTCAATTCATTTACATTATATGAGGTTTCCTCATCTATAAATCCGAGTTTCTTTTCCCCTACCATTTAAAAAGAATGTTACGAAAACTAATTTCATTAGAAACCACTTTACAGAGAAGGAGAGAAAAAAAGAGGGAAATCTGAAATCTCTTCGTTACAACAAGTATTTGACCTCAGCGTTCCTTTCGATTTTTTTCAAAAACTGTAACAACAGAACCGGATACACATCGTTGCTTTCTAAACATAACGAAACCGCGATTCCTTTTATTCTCCATCCTATTAATAACAAGTCCAACCAGGCGAAAACACCGGAGTCGGAAACCCGAAACCCAAACAAACCCTGATTAGAAAAGCATTGTCGACCTAAAAGCCTATTAAGCGTAAACACAAAAACACCTACCATTCAAAACTGGTAGACGAATTAATAAATCATTTTTCCCCCGCGCGCAGCAACAAAAACGGGCAGACAGAAGCAGAAAAAAATAACGCATCTTTCGCGTCTGTGTTTCGGCTTTTTGTTAAAAGTGTCTAACTGGTATCTGCACAATAGGCTATCTCGTTAGCCGTGCAAAAAGAAGGTGGATCATTGCCTCCCTTTTCCTCCCTCTGGAACGAACCTCCTGGGGCCCATAGAATAGAGGTCGGCCCTATCTGGTAGATAGCCTAAGTAGTCGAGACAGAGAAATGGAATGGAATAGTTTGCGAAAGGATTAAAGGAGGCAACCGAATCGTATCCTCCCACCATCCCTTGACGCGGATCTTAGATTTGCTGGGTATATACTTGCCACAGCACTGGGGGATTGTTCGGGAAGATTGGAATCCTTTTTCCAGGGGATTCTCACCCTTCGAATTATTGCCCTAAATTTGATATTTTGAAAAAAAGAAACTAATTTTTAAAAAAAATAGTGTTTGAATATAAAAATTAAATATTGAAGTGGCTTACAAAAGAATGCTTTAAGTTACTACAATTACATGAATATGTTACTAAAGTTACATGATGTTACTACAGTTACATGAAAAATAAGAAAGACATAAAAAACTAGGAAAATTATATTTAAAAAAACTGTTATTTGAATATAAAAATTAAATATTGAGGCTGCTTGTTTCTATAAAAAAACTACCGTTACATGAAGAATATTGTTGTAGTAACTGTTCGAGACAATGGAATGGATTCAGTTTGCGAAAGAAATGAAAGCGGCAACCGAATCGTATCCTCCCACCATCCCTTGTTTCAGATCTTGGATTTGCTTTACTTGCCACCGAGCTGGGGGATTGTTTGGGATGATTGGAATCCTTTTTCTAGAAGAGTCTCACCCCTCAAATTATTGCACTAAATTTTATATTTTTTTAAAAAAGGAAAATTATTTTTTAAACTGCTGTTTGAATATAAAAATTAAATATTGAATCGACTTGGTTTCTATAAACAAACTACAGTTACATGAAGAATGCTGTTGTAGTAATTAGTCGAGACATAACTTAACGCCATCTTATGCCCCCGGTGCCTGTAACACTAAGTTATCTGACGGTTGGAAGGGCACATAATGGAAGGAAAGAAAAAAATTAATAAAGAAAGAAAAACAATAACGAAAGAAGGTGACGTCAAACCATCCAGGTATCTCTAGAGAGAATCACATTGGTGTCAAATCCTACACGACTGTATTCATTTTTTGGTGAAGTAATATCTAGATGGCGAGAATATTAATACTTAAACAAATGGTGACTATGGATTGAACTTACAAGGAAATGAGATTACTATCAGAAAAGAAATTGATAAATTGCATTGAGAACATCAGTGAGAAATGTATCGACATATAAACAATCACTGTAGAGTCAAAATCTGTAGCACCCGTGACAGAGAAATGGAATAGAATAGTTTGCGGAAGAAATAAAGCAGGCAACCGAATCGTATCCTCCCACCATCCCTTGACGAAGATCTTAGATTTCACAGGTATATACTTTCCATCTTGCCACTGCCCTGGGAGATTGCTGGGGAAGATTGGAAATCTTTCAGGTAATTCTCAACCTTCGAATTATTTCCTTAAATTTGATACTTTAGAAACAAGGGAAATCATTTTTAAAAAACTATTATTTGAATATAAAAACTAAATATTGCAGTGGCTTGGTTTCCATAAATAAACTATTGATACAGGGAGAATGCTGTTGTAATAAATAGTCGAGACAGAGAAATGGAATGGAATTGTTTGTGAAAGAAATAAAGAAGGCAACCGAATCGTATCCTTCCATCATCCCTTGACGCATATCTTAGATTTGCTAGGTATATACTTTCCACATTGCCAAGGCACTGGGGGATTGTTCAGGAAGATTGGAATCCTTCTTTCAGGGGATTTTCACCCTTCGTATTATTGACCTGAATTTGATATTTTAAAAAATATGAAAATCATTTTTAAAAAATTGTTATTTGAATATAAAAAACTAAATATTGAAGTGCAATATTTAATTAACAGCAAATTAATACAAACTACAGTTTCATGAACAACAATGCTGCTGTAGTAACTGGTAGAGACATAGAAATGAAATGTAATTGTTTGCGAAAGAAATAAAAAAGGCAACCGAATTGTATACTCCCACCATCCCTTGAAGCAGATCTTACATTTGCTTGGTATATACTTGCCACCGCCCTGAGGGATTGTTTGGGAAGATTTTAATCCTCCTTTCAGGGGAGTCTCTCCATTCGAATTGTTGCATTAAATTTGATATTTTAAAAAGTAAGAATTTTTTTTAAAAAAAAAGCTGTTATTTGATATAAAAGTTAAATATGGAAGCAAATTGGTTTCTATAAACAAACTACAGTTACATGAAGAATGTTGTTGTAGTAACCAATCGAAACAGAGAAATGGGATGGAATATTTTGTGAAAGAAATAAAGGAGGCAACGGAATCGTATCCTCCCACCATCCCTTGAAGCAGATCTTAGATTTGCTTGGTGTATACCTTCCATCTTGCCACAGTGTTGGGGGATTCTTCGGGATGTGTGGAATCCTTTTTCTAGGGGATTCTCACTCTACGTATCATTGTCTTAAATTTGATATTTTAAAAATTAAGAAAATCATTTTTTAAAAAAACTCTTATCTATAAAAATAGGTGTTTGTCTGTATGTCTATTGCCTTCCTAAACTGTTTATCCCGTTCTGATGGAACTTGCTCAGCTTATTGTTTACACCTACGGGATGGTTATAGGCATAGGATCTAAATTAAAGACAAAATCGAATCTCAACCGCATCTATTTAAGAAATATTCATTTCCAAGTAACTCCCCGATTAGATAATATTTTCTGTAGAAATGCTAAATCCAAGTTAAAAGTTAATATTTTGTAGCTATAGTACATAAATGTCATGCAAGTCATTCTCAGAGGTAACAACTTTATTACAGATTATGCGAGAAAGTTTTGGGCGGACCAACCCTGGAGGTTTCAAATTATAAATAAATTTTACCGTGTTTCGCAGTAACTACCAAAAATATTGAAGTAAAATAATTTTGCCCCGTCTTGATTTTCAAAAATTACCTGTTGACTGTATTAACGATTTCATGGTATAAATATATTTTCTATGTTTAACCAATTTTAATATAAAATCACATTTCCTAAAATCGAATTTGAGAATTCTGAATGAATATTAAACGAGTCACGAGAAATATTAAATAGTTTTTTTCATTACCATTCTGAAAAAACACCAATTTTAATAATCCTAAAAGAATACACAAATCTAATACATAAAAATGAATATTTGTATATTCGTGTTTTATATACTGCCGTAGCGTTCATCCTATTTTAATAAAACATCGCCAAATTATTGATTGATTGCACTTAATATTTTTTTGGTGGCAATAATGCGCCTTGCACCAGCTAGTTTGGATATAAAAATTAAATATTGAAGTGGCTTGGTTTCTATTTTAAAAAATACAGTTACTTTATACTGTTGCAGTAACTAAACAATTCAAAATATCGTTAAATCATTGTGCTCATCATCTTTAATTCATAACTTTATTCTGCAAGGTTACTAAATTAGTTAAGTTATAACTTTATTATCAATTTTGATCACATAAATACTATTTAATTGCAAGAGGTTTTATTTTCCCGAATATGAAGTATCGAGAAAGTATTATTATCATTAAAATATCAGAACTTGAAATGTTGACGAATCTCGACGTTTTAGCATCTCTGAGTTTCGAAAAACACATTTGTAGACATTTTCCATTCGTCTATCTGTCAGTGAGAAAGAAAACTCAAAAGCACAAGTGGCGAGAGGAAAAGATTTTTTGTATGATTTCTATCAAATTAGTCTAGATTTCCATCAAAATGTTTTGCGAAACATATTCAGAGGAAGTCTGCCTGATCA
>JAPMOQ010025622.1:217575-254966 GCA_026543055.1 Argiope trifasciata
TTTTTTTTTATCTTTTTCATATAATTGTTAAATTTCATATTACATTGTTTTCTTTATACTTTTATATACTGAAAAAATAAATATAATTTATAAAAGTATAAAGTAAATGTTTTTCAAGTATTTTATTTATGTTACATGTAATTTGTGAAGAAAATAAATGTTCCAACTCATTTACTTTTTTCTGTGATAAAATATTTTTAAACACTTCTAAATCATATTTATATAGTAAGAAAAATGCTTGTATAATATATTGGCAGATTTTCAATGTAATACTTTTATTAGAAAATTTGATTCGAGTGTAAAGAAAATGCGATCACGTAGACCGTTACCTCCTCTGTTACGTGCAAAATTTTCACCTTCCGAGTTAAGGGTTAAATGATAAGTCTAGAAAGCATGGATTTTATCGAATCAGTCTTCTAAAAATTATTCTGCTTGCGAATTAAAGATTGGCTATATTAGAAAATAAAGCCGAGCTGCACATCCTATTTGATCTAGGTTAAAACCATTTTTCAAACTTAGTTTTAACGGTAGTATCTCAGAGGATTGTTTTTTCTTTTAATCTTAATACTTTGTCTAAGGTAAGCATACGATGACAGTTTTTGACAGATGGATTTGAATTTCATACCATCATTAAAAATACTGTTACAAATTTTGTATCAAACTAATTTTTTTTTAAAGCTTATTATAAGTTATTATGAAATATTAATGAAAATGTAGTTCTTTTTAATTTTAAGATAATACAAAATTATTTTTATGAGATAATACTTTTGGAAGATATGAGCATCAATTTCCATTGGCAAGATGTAACTATAAACTGCAACATGTTCACTGTCTGATATCATCGGATTATCGATCTAATTAGCCAACTCCCTTTGCAATCTCTTAACTAATATACAGAAGAAGTCATATTAGATAGATAGTTCTTCGCAGTCTAATAGCAGATGTGAACGCAGGTGTCTGGTTATAGTCAGTATGTTGAGGCTTTTTTCAAGCTTATTTTTAAAACTTTTGTATTGATGCTTTTGTATTTTTTATTTCTATAATATTTTCTTACATTTCTAAAATGTTTATGGCAAACTCTTTTACTACATTGTTTTATAAAATTTTTAAAATGCATTAATTAGCTGAACGAAGCCTCAAATCAATCTTCGCCATGAAATGTTCAATAAAGCAATATGAAGCACTCGTCTGTAGGTTTATATCTATCTGGCCTCTGCCATTGCCAAATCTCTCAATGAAATGAACCAAAAATTTAAATGTTGGTGAAATACTTTTTCATTTATAGGTGTTTTCAGAACAATTAATTTGTGAAAAAGTGGGAAAAAATGCATATATACATATATTTTTACCCGCAACTTCTTTGCATCTCAAAATATTTCTTAGATTTCGGTTCATTTCATTCATCTTTATCTTCTATTACTTGTGTAGAAAGAAAAATAGGTTTGCTGCATTACCATTTTGTGTAGAATGTTAACCATTTTGGTCAAATTTCATTCAAATTGACTACACATTTTCCTCTTTCTCAAAATATATTATAATCTCAAATAAGGTTTTTGTATTTATATTGTTTATAATTGGTAATACATCTAAAAACCAAAAATAGTTTTTAAAAAATCCAATTTTTCGAAATTTTTCCTTTGAACGTAGTCGGATACCTTAACTGTATCTATTTAGCAAGGATTAATCACCAAATAACTCAAAGAGAATGCAATAGATTTTGCAGAAATGCTAAACCCAAGTTAAAAGTAAAATTTTATAGTTATAGTACAAAACTGGTATGCAAATCATTCTCAGAGGTAACAAATTCATTGCAGATTATGAGAGAAAATCTTGGCAAGACAAACCCAGTGGTTTTTAATTTTTAATTAAACTTTACGTTTTTCGAAGTAACTACCAAAAACATTGTAGTACAAATAATTTTGCACCATCTTAATCTTCAAAATTTATCTTTTCAACTAAATTAACGATTTCATGGTTTAAATATATTTTCTATGTTTAATCAATTTTGAAACAAAGCATTTTTATCATATTTTTTTAATTAAGCTTGAGAATTCCGAACGAATATCAAACGAATCATGATATAAAATAAATAGTTTCTTTCATTACCATTCTGAAAGAATACCCAGTTTTACAATTCTAAAAGAATTCACAAATCATGAATTTTTGTTGGTTCGCATTTTATGTACTGCCGTACGGTTCATCTTATTTCGATAAGACATTGCAAAGTTATTGATTGATTTCATTTAATATTTTCTTTCGACGGCAGCAACGCATTGAGCATTAGCTAATAAGTAATAAAAATCAATTCTGTGCCACGCAAGGTAGCAATTTTTATATAGATAGATAAGTTCTTAATTACCCGTAATTATTTTCCTCTCTTACTTTGCAGTTTTCTTTAGTTTGTGAAATAGGCTGTAATATTGTAGCTAAAAGAAATCGGCCTCAGTTTTGATCATAATATGAAGACTTTGATTATAGTCATCAATGATGGGTTTATATCTTACCCATCATGCATTTCTCACTTCCTGTAAATGCTGGTAAAACTCATATGTTTTTATTACTTTACTTCTAGAACTATTCAGACACCAAAAAAGAGAGATCTAACCATTCCATCCGTAAATACTTCCATTAAATGATACAATTTCCTAAAAGTATGACCCAAAGTAGTCGATAAACGCCGCGAAGAATAAATACGAAGATTCACCTCCGCATTTCTTACAGGCCAAAAATCCTTAAAGATAAAGAAGAAAAAAAAGTAGGGAAAAATAGAGGGGAAAAATGTGCAGTGAGTGGAAGTAAAATATAAAATAAGTTCCCCGTATGAGGGAAATGGAAGCAGTGTGGCACATTTCACGTAATCCAGACGGGGTAGTGAGGATTGCTAAAAGTGTTATATCGGATATTTTCCATTTTCTTCCCGAGCTCAGATCGATGAGGAGCCAAAGCGTGAGATGCATCCCAAAGAAGGTCCAATCCTTTGGCCACTCCAGCTGAGTGGACGCCTCTGACCTTCAAGAATCCGTCTCTTGCTTGCCCGGATTCATGTGTCCTTTAATGGAACAGAAGGCCATAGAGGAGGAAAGAGTTTGGGAGAAGAGCACTGCATTCTAATCATTGTTTTATTCTTCGTCCATGCTGATTGAACGAGGTCTCTTTAGGGATTTTTATCCCCTTAGCTTTTCGGTGGGGGAAATGGACACCATGATCTAGATCTATGGTTCGGTGTTTTTACTAATGCACTTAGATATAAGAAACGATTTGTTAGAAAGATAGAATTTAAACGATGATATCATTTTTTCCATAGAATGTAAAGGGAAAATCAGAAATTTCTGGCTTCGATTTTCTTGTATATCGAGGGAAATATATCATCAAAAATATTCGGTCTTAAATTATTGAAATATCTAATTTTAAACTATTCTATGACTGCATTTCTAGTCATCGTTTTAATTTTCATCTATGCTGATTGAACGAAGTCTCTTTGGGGATTTTCTCCCCCTCGGTATTCGATTGGGGGAGATAGACACCAAGATCTAGATCTATCTTTAAATGATAGGATAAAGGCAGAACTTAAACTAATATGTCTTTTTTTACCCCACAATGTGAAGAAAAAATCAGAAATTTCTCACTTCAATTTTCTTCTTTATTCCAGAAAAATATATCACCACGAATATTTGATCTCAAATTATTGAAATATCTAGTTATCGGTGGAGGAGATTACGCCAAGATCTAAGTCTATGATTGGGTGCTTTTACTAACGCACTTAAATATAAGAAACGATTTGTTAGAAAGGTAGAACTTTAAGCGATTATGTCTTTTTTTAACTCATTATGAGAAGAAAAAAATCATAAATTTATCTCTTCGGTTTTCTTGTATATTCCATGGAAAATGTTTGGTTTCAAATTATTGAAATATCAAGTTTAAAACTATTATATAACTGTATTTCTAATCCTCATTTGTAGGGGAGATGGACACTAGGATCTAGATTTATGGTTGGGTAGTTTTACTAATGCACTTAGATATAAGAAATGATTTGTTACAAAGGTAAAACTTTAAGCGATAGTCTTTTTTCCCCCCAGAATATGAAGAAAAAATCAGAAAAAATTTCTCTCCACCGAATTAGCGAAGGAGTTTTTTTATCCCTTTCGCTATTCGGTGGTGGAGATGGACGCCATGATCTAGATCTATGGTTGAGTATTTTTACTAACGCACTTATATATAAGAAAAATTGCGATGAAATATATAATACGCAATGATGAAATATAAGAAAAAAATCTAACGATTTGTTAGAAAGGTAGAACTTTAAAGAATTATGTCTTTTTTCCGAGAATGAGAGAGAGAAATCAAAGTTTTTTCGATATCAGGGAAATACATCATCAAAAATAGGTCTCAAATTATTGAAATACGTAGTTTCAAACTGTTAAACGACTGCATTTCCAACTGATATATAAAAATCATGTAGAAGCATCCAAAATTGTCACTTGCTTTCTGATTTAATAATCTTGATTATTTGTTAGTAATAACCTTTGAAATTGTAATGCTGTTTGTATGCATTTCGAAAGCAAACATCATCATCAAACAACAAATTATCACTCCACAAATTTTTGAATAGTCTAGAATTTTCATCATTTTGTATTTAAGATATTATAATTCAGATAAATGAGTATAATATCAAAAAGAAGTACCGATACCTCTAGATTTATACGATAAAATGCATATAGATTTACTGCTTTTGGTACAATAATAATTTTTCAGTCATTTAGTTCCTATTTTCACTTCTACCCGCGGGTGACTGTGCTCCGCTCGGAGAAAACAGGTATCGAAGCTAACTCGAAGATTTAAATTTTCAGTTGTGATTTATCAAAACAATACATGCCATAAGAAAATTTGTGAAACCATTGGTGAAAAGATAACCGGTTAAACCTCGGCTTTTCATCGTCAACCAGCGATGTCATGTCTTGATGTTCCATTGGAAATCCCCATCTGCACTGGTCTCTTCCATGTTTGCTGACCATGCACGGAGCGCTTGGGTTCATATCACCACACGGGTTATGGATCCTCCATTTCGAGATCAGTTCCGGATCATCTTCTGGAAACTTTATTAGTTCGCCATATTGGCTATAGATGGCAGCACGTTACCGCTTCAAACCTATTAGCCCTTATGGCGAACTAATAAAGTTTGAAAATATCCTATCTGTAACTCCGAACTGCTCGACCGTAACGCTTCAAAACTGGTGCCAATCGATTCCTCGTGGCCAAAAACCCCAGACCCCCAAGTTTACCGGAGTTTATTAATTCTGGGGCGGTTTTCGACTTGGCAACCATTCCTCCTATTATAGTATAAGATAGAATAATTTTTAACATCTTCTTGGCCTTCAAATTAAATTGACTTTTGAGTAAAACGATTCAAATTAATTTAAAAGTTTTAAAATGCATTTCTGATTATGTATTTCGTAATGATGTTAATTATTAAGAAACAAAAGAACAGAGTAGAGCATTAATATTATCTCATGTTAATTTATGCTGAAAGTCAGCATTAATTATTTTGATCATCAACTAAAAGCAGGCAACTAACTGTGCAACATTTGTCTTTAAACAAAAGCATCAAAACTACGAGATTCGAGAGAATTTGGAGATTTTCTAAGTAAACTCTTAACAAAAAAAATTACAAAAAATAACGGCGTCTAAAAGCTTTAGGTTTTTTTTT
The DNA here is from genome assembly GCA_026543055.1 of Argiope trifasciata. NCBI lineage: Eukaryota > Metazoa > Arthropoda > Arachnida > Araneae > Araneidae > Argiope > Argiope trifasciata. The sequence goes on from JAPMOQ010025622.1 coordinate 223,280, forward strand.
TTTTGAAGGCTTAGAATAACTTAGTATAATCGCACAGTATGATTGATGGTTAGCAATGCCAGTGACAACTTCACTGATACCTCTAACTTTTCTGAAGAACTCGGTAAAACACAATTTTATTTATTTTTTTAAAATTCTCCGCTTTTTTTAAATTTTCACCATTATGAAATCTCGCCTCTTTCCTTTAATTGGAAAATTTATATACCCCTTAGGAGAGCGTACTATTTTTTTTTTTAAATCTCTGATCGAGGTGGCAGAAATTTAAATGTTCTTTATCGTCCTTATGGGGATGCAATTCCAAAAATAAATTTTTTTCATATACTTCAAAGTTTATTACAACAAATTTAGATATTATATTTTTGTTTTGAAAAGATGTAATTACGTATAATCACGAAAACTTTACGTATATTTCGTATTCGCAAGAGTAAAAATATGCATAATTTTTAACAATAAAGTAAGTAGAATAAAGAAATTAAAATTCAGATACGTTTCTATGACGAATACTTTTATCTGAAACTTTTTTTTAAATTAGGAAAACTTTTCTAGGACAAAAATCCAAAATTTACTAGTTTCGGTATGTAATGAATTTAACTAGTATCAAATACAAAGTTCCATAGGCGTCAAGTAAACTCCGAATATTTTGTTTCTTCCTCTTTAACAATAGACACGTGTTAAAAATGTTTTAAAAAATCTCTAATTTAAAAATTTTTAAACAGTTTTTTTTTATATCCTATGGATTTTTTTAATATCGAATGCATTTTTTACATCGAATGGAATATTTTTTCAATATCGAATGGAAAAATCTAGCACATATGCTTCAAAGGCCTCTGGCATAACAATTCTTTTGATTTACAATCTATGATTAAGGACGGAACCGGAAATGTCGTCTGACTGAATTTTCAATCAAAAATAAAGTCATGCAATGACACTATAAAGCATTCATTCCAATAAAAATAAACTTATTTTCGACAAGACGAAATATTTCGAAAGCAACTTTTGAATGCAAAATGAATTCATTTTTACAGCATACTTGTAAAGCATTTTAAATTTAATCATTACTGCCACAATCCAAATAATTTTTCACAAAAGGAAACACATCGAATTTGTCGGTTTTGAAAATTTTTTCAGCAAATGCTATCCTGACTTATATTCAATCAGAACTTAATTGAAAAAGTTGTTTTAAAAATATTTACTCCAATAAAAATAATGCCACTTGAGCTTGTTAATTACAAGCCAACATATAATGATACACGGTCTTCGAATATTAGAATTTTAATTTATTTCTATAAATCTCCAAGCTTATTTATTAAATTCAATCTTCATTACCTACATTGAGTAACTTTTCCACATTTACATACACAACTCATTTTCCAGTTCATAATAATACACGATTATTTACCTCAAAAGACTGACGTTGCTCAGCAGTATGAAATTAACCATTTATTGAGAAATTCCCTTAACAAAGTCATCATATATATACATAAATAAATATGATTGTTTGTTTGTGTGTCTTGTATTCTTTCCTAAACAATTTATCCAATTGCGATGAAACTCGGTCAGGTTATTGCTTACATTGCTTACGGAATGGTTTCAGAAATAGTAAAATAAATAAAAATAAATAAGAATTATCAGAAATAAAAATCAGAAATAAAAAAAATAAGAATTCCGATCTCAACCATCTATTTACCAAGTGTTTATCTCCAAATAACGCGCCGAGGGGATACAATAGATTCAGTAGAAATGCTAATTCCAAGTGAAAGGGTAATATTGTATAGATACTGAACATGCAAGACATTCTCTGAGATAACAACTTTATCACAGATTATGCGAGAACATTTTAGGGAGACTAATTCTGGGGCTTTTAAATTTTAATTAAATTTAGCATTTTTCACAGTAACTGCTCTAAATATTGTAGTAAAAATAATTTTGCACTATCTTTATTTTCAAAAAATAATAAATTTCAACCATATTAATGATTTTATGGTATAAATATATTTTCTACGTTTAATGAATTTTGAAAGAAAATATTTTAATTACATTTTTCTAAAATTAAACTTGAGAATAATTCATTTAATTCCAAACGAATATTAAACGAATCAAGAGATACAATAAGCAATTCCTTTCAGTACCATTCTAAAAGAGCACCAAGCATTACAATTCTAAAAGAATACACAAATCTAATTTATAAAAATGAATATTTCTTTTCAGAACAGAACAATAAAAATAGAATCAATGCTAATGCTTCTCCTTTATATTTCCTTCAATTTCAATGAATGTAATCATTGTCTATAAGAAAATAAATATCATTCTTCTTATTATTCTAAATTAAACAAGATAAGTATTTCGAATACCAAACGATATTTCCAAAAATATTTCTACTGCGGCAGCAACGCACCAGCTACCAGCTAGTTAACAATAAAAATGATTTGGAAATGATTTAGATGCCAAAGTGGTCTCAAAACACCAAACATTTTCCTAGTCCAGAATCTTCTTATGCACCTGAGAATAGAACAAAAGAATATTTCCGTCCCTCCATCTTTCAATGCAGTCCTCGAGAGTAATTGCATCTCCCCTGGTAATGACTCTCAACAAAAGAAAGGACTCGGCCTCACCATGATAAATATAGAAACGTCATAAGAGTAACTATAATTAATAAGGAAAGGTAACCTTAATCAAAGAGGGGAAAGAGTAATGTTACAAAATTTTAATTATGGGGGAATGCGAATGCTGTTTTTAGGCACTTCCTGTGACAGGGAACTCATCTGTAATGGCATGCTTGGGACATTTTGGGATACAGTGTTTCAGCTAGGGTTCCCATTTACTCTGGAAGCTAATTATTTCATTTGGCTGAAATAATGTGATGCAATTAGTAGTATCCGCGATAATATGCTAACAGCTGAAAGTATAAATGTTTGAAGAATTCCGTTGGGTTTAGATACTGATTTAGATAAGGAAGTCTGAGGTAAATTTTGTAATAGAACATCAGGAATAAATTGTGTAAATTGGGAAGAAATAAAATAAAAAAGAATCATTGTAACGAAGTATTGTAACTTCTACGGATTTATGCATTTACTTGATTGGTCTTCTTATCTAAATCCTTTTATTTCTAAAAGTATTAAAAACTCTTTTTAGAAAATATGTTGTTAATTTTCAATTTGAGTTATTGAATGTTTTTTTAATATTAATTTTCCATGAAATTAACGTTGGCTCCATGTATTTTATAAATAGTGAACTAATGATTTCTAAAATCAAGCTGTTTTCAAAAGATAGCTTTTACTTTTTTTACAGATGATAATATGTTCTTAGTAATATATATATGACAAATAAAAAAATTAAACCTAACCTAAAAACGATGCATTTAAAAGTATAAGCATATAAGAAATGTACATATAAATACAATTTTATAACAAAAACACACAGCTAAAGTTTAAAAAAATTATTTACATTGTATACCCAAAATAAAATAAAACAGCAAATCAAGTCCATATTTCTTTAAAATCAGATCAAATCCATTTCATTTCTTGATAGAGACGGAGATAACAACAACAGTATTATACACATAATTTTTGAATTTTTAATTTAAATGAAAGCACATTTGCCATCCCTGAAATAGAAGCAGTAAAACCGTTTATAACTCAGTTTAACCACAGGTATAAGACTGAAAAAGATTTAAAGAATGCCAAAATATTTATTTTAACTGGATAGTCAGTAAACGAGTTGCGTTGAGCTCAATTAATTACTTTCACATTTACGACATTCAATGAAAAAGGTTTTATAAAATCGTCAAAAATATATTCTGAAAGATAACTGCGAATATCTCGGAATATATTGATTGTGATAGTAAAATTCTTTTCTCGGATTATCTGAATTTAATTTACTAAATAGTCAAAAAAATAGCACTCAATTAGTTGCTTTCACATTTACAACGATCATGCATTATTTAAAATTCAATAAAAAATGTTATTATGAAATCGAGAAAGATATATTCTAAAAAATAACTGCGAATTTCTAGAAATATATTAAGGAGTCCGATTGTAAAACTCCGTTTTCGGATTCTCTGAATTTAATTTACAGAGGATAAAAAAACCCCACCGACTTTTAAACCTTTTTCCCCTTGTTGTCAGTAACGCATTATACGAAAGAAACGAACATAAAACCAGAATAGGAGCACAGTTTTTTGTAACACCGACAAAACAGTTTCAAGACTGGTTTTGCCCTGAAGAAATTTGGGAAAAAAAATCCTTTTTTTTCCCCCACACTCTGCGGATTTTTCCACATCGAATATATATCTTTTTTTTTCTTCCTCCCACTACAATGATATCTTCTTGGATTCTTCTAGGATCACCGAGCCCGAGATAGCATTTTGTGCATGAGAGTACAGGCCTATAGTAAATACCCTTTAGTGTAACTCTTCTTCAGAGCTCGCGCTGTAGTGGAGGAATTTTTTTTTTCTTCAGATGCTGACGAAATCCAATCTTCACAGATGCTGTAGACCAATGTAATGGCATCTATTTTCCTTTTATCCCGTTTTTTCCCCCTACGATGATTCCCTTTGCTGTTATATGTGAGTAACGTCATTTCCTCGTGTATTCAGTTCTAGTTTTTTTCTTATTCGGGAAATACGTGAATCTTTAGCTACCAGTCGCTTAAGCAACGTTTCAACGAGAAATTTAAATTCAAATTTGTAAATTTTAATTATTGATATGAATGCATTTTTACAACACAGGCTTTTTTTAGTGTTTTTATAATTATTTTAAGAGATATTTCCTTAATGTATTTTTTTTTCTCTTTAAACAAAGCAAATATCATCTGTAGTTTTCAGTTCGTACTATTAGTTTACAGTCACCATGTATATGTTTATTTATTTATCTTATTCAAATTTTCAATCGTTAATAAAATAATTTTTATTCATATACTGTAGCTTAAATGCGTTTTTTAAACTTGTAGTAGATGACACTCGATGTTAACATAAATTTTTCTGTGGCTGGTGAGGTCCTTAATACTAGGTTTACCATGAGCTGGCATATACTTAGGCTGAAAAGAACACCTTTTGGTATTTTAATTAGAAGGAAATATAACTTGACTAGTTATTGCAAAGTTAAAGTTTAAAAAAAAAGTTTATATCTTCAATATATTTGTTGAGGTGTGGTGGGATGGAAAAAGGTAGTTTCTCCATGTTTATTTACTAAAAAACTTTACTTTACTTTACTTTACTTCCCTTAAGTAGAACCAAAAACACTTTTAAAGAACAAACAACGATAGCTCGGATGTATTTATGAGCTTTCGAGGTATCATTTATGAGTTTCTGCAAATTTTCAGGCAACAAAATTGATATACATTTCAAATTTACCTTAAGTAGAACTAAAAACACTTCTAAATACCAAACAACGATAGCTCGGAGCATTTATGAGCTCCTGCAAATTTTAGAACAAATATATATATATATATATATATATATATATATATATATATATATATATATATATATACATTTCAAATTTCATTCAAGAAAACATTTCAAATTTCCCTTTACAAAAACACTTTTAAAGAACAAACAAAGATACCTCGGATGCATTTATGAACTTCTGCAAATTTTCGAGCTACAAAATTAACATACATTTCAAATTTACCTTAAGTAGAACCAAAAACTCTTTTAATGACCAAACAGCGATACCTAGGATGCATTTATGAGCTTCAGCAAATTTTCGAGAAAAAAAAATTAATATACGTTTCAAATTTTTCTAAAGTAAAACATTTCAAATTTCCCTTAACAAAAACATTTTTAAACAATAAATAAAGATACCTAGGATACATTTATGAGCTTCCAAGGTATCATTTATGAGCTTCTGCAAATTTTCGAACAACAAAATTGACATAGATTTGAAATTTCCCTTAAGAAAAAACGACGATACCTAAGATGCATTTATGAACTTCTGCAAAATTTTTGAACGAAAAAAAAAATATTATATGCGTTTTAAATTTTCTTAAGTAAAACATTTCCCTTAACAAAAACATTTTTAAAGAATTAACAAAGATACCACGGAAACATTTATGAGCTTTGCCAGCTATAGAAAACATCCATTTCACAAACCGATTTTTAGTCGAGATAACCTCCAATCACGATTCAGCACTTTTCAAATAAAGTCACGACTTTTTCTGGCAGGAAAGAGTTGGCAGAAAAACAGACACATTCGAAAATTTGCAGAAGAAAAACTCACTGAAATTGACATATTGGTATACCATAAAGTAATAATATTAAGTAGCTGACTCATCCATCTAAGTCAAAACACAAAAACTCATTAACTAAGGTAAACAGCAGGAGGTCTGATCGCCAATGATTCGAAAGATAGGTTTCCGCAGTAATTTGACAGAAAACACCTGCCTGGAAAACTGACGGCGAATGATGAATTGTTGTGGTGAATATTTTTAGTATCCGAACTGACAACGTTTGGCGAGCGCTTTCGAATTTTTCCATCAGAATATTTATAATGAGTTAGGATCGTTAATAAGTAACAAAACGATGCTTTTAGAATCGCAACAAATAATAGAAAGCTGGAGGCAGAAAATTATATAAAGAAGAAGAGTCACTGGAAAATTATTTTCGAATTTATTATTTTTATAGAAAAAAAAGAAGGAAAGATTTTGATAGCATAAAATGTATCTTAAAGAATGTTTTTCTTTTTTGAATTTAACTCTCAAAGCTCAAGTTGTTGTTTGCTTTATATTGCCGTGGATGATGATGAAAATAAAGATAAATTGAAGGGATATAAAATAACCTGTAACAAGAAATGATATTTGAAATAAATTGGTATTTCACCACATTTTGGATGCGAGCCAGGAAATGACAAATATAGAACTGAATTCTGTTTATATTGCTCTTCATATCCATATACGCTTCACTTGACTCCATAGCTTTTCTTTGTTGATTTTTTTAAGCCATTATATTAGTAAAGAATATTTATTTCCAGAAATTTTACTATTCTATGTTTTATGTCAAGACTGGTGATTAGTTGTCAACATGGATTGTGAAAAAATGAGTCATTTAAATTATGCTGATTGACAGAAAAATCTTAATTTCTGAGGATTAAAAAAATTTGAAAATACTTATTTGTTTGTACATGCAATACTCCTAAATTTGTGGAATTTTCAAAAAACTTAAATGTGATTTTCTTTTGCATCGTTAAATGGCATGCATTAACTTTAAAATAACTTTTCTTGTATTTTAAGTGGTGGTCGGTCTAATGCCACTTGGTCATACCAAGCCCGAATGAGCAGAACTCTTTCAAATGAAGGCAGAATTGTACGCCTTTCGTTGTTAACGAACACCGTTCAGGTGAAAGGACGTTTTTGCTCGTAAACACATGACACAACCCTTTTTAGGGGACATTTTCATTCATCCATCAGCAAGTCAGAATAGAGATCCAAATCAGAGACCGACTCATCTCTGATTCAGTACCCCTAGAGGTATAATTTGTTAGGGGAACTTGGAGGACTTTGCAGTCACGATCTATTTAATTGCCATTAACCAACACGGCGATCTATGGCTGAGACGAGGACAGAACAAGTTGCCTTTCGGTAACGAGACTGACGTTCTATCAACCAGGCTACTGCGGCCCTGTATTTTAAGTAATTGATGGCATCGTCATATTGTAAAAGTAACCAACTCCGTAAGCATAATCTGTTATTGCAATCTGCCGAAGGTACACTAAAAACTTTGACTGTCGAACCACGGCTACAACAACAGCAATATTGATGGGAACTACAGTTGAGTCTTAAGAACTATCCACAGTACAAATCTACCCGTTGGAAGTAAGTTCCACCATCGATTGGAGGTATCCGAATCCCACCATCTCTGTATCGACCGTGGTGGTGAGAGCCAGCCACCATACCGGACGCTTCTCATCATCTTCTCTTACGTAACCCCCCCTCCCCGTTTGAAATCATGTAAGTGTATAAGACATTTATTTCAAGAAAAACGAGTATTACTGAAAGGAAGAATTAATTGACTGTTGACCAAAAGTTTGGTTATTTCTTCTCAAATTTGATGGAATTGCTTAAATTTGTTCTTTGATTTTAATTGTCCAAATTTCCCGCACATTTAAAAATAATATTCAATCTGTTCCAATTTTAGTTATCTGGGTTGATATTTTTTTCTTGTCTGTTGTCATAAATGATATTGAAGACAAAAATTTTGATTTCTAAGAAATAAAATAATCCTACGCATTATTTTTTACGCCCTGAAATCGGGAATTCAGTATCTAAGAAATCAAAGAAAATATTTCTTATATGCTTTAAAATGCATGAAAAGATATAAATGCAGTTACAAGTAATCTCATAATTAAATGTATCGATGATATGTTAAGCTATTGGTTTTTTAATTAGCTGATGAAAGGATTTGATCATTCTGCTGAGACTATCTTATGTTATATGAGATATACTTTGTAGATTAATTCTAACAAAAATTTGTTTATTTCCATCTTATTCATCTTAGTTCACCAGATGAGACTAACTAAAGAGAAATTATTGTTTTGATATCATACACAAAATAAAAAAAAGTAAAGAATTGGTCGGTCTAATGTCACTTGGTCATACCAAACCGAATGAGATTTAGCTCTTTCGAATGAAAGCAGAAGTGTGCGCATTTCGTTGTGAACGAGCACTGTTAAGGTGAGAGGACGACTTTGCTCGAACGCAGACGATACAGCCTTTTTTAGAGGGCAGTCGAATTCATCCATACACTCATTCCTCCATCCGCAAATCAGAATTGAAATCCAAATCAGAGACTGACTCATCCCTGATTCAGTACCCACAGAGGTATTACGTGTTATGGGAACTTGGAGGACTTTGCAGTCACAGCCTATTTAACGTGCCTCAACTGCCATTAGATAACACGGCTGTCTTTAGCAGATACGAGGACAGAACTCGCTAACTTTTGGCTGTGAGACTGATGTTCTACCAACAAAGCTACCGTGGCCCACACAAATAAAGAATTATTGTACTTAAAAAATTGTTAAAGAAAAAAGGAAATAATATTGTACATGGTATCGTAATTCGCCATTCTTAATTAGAAGACATTAATCTTGCAAATGTATGTGCATAATCAACTATCTGATCCTAGTTTTTCCAAATATAATATAGCAATTTTGATAATTGGAATGAAAAGGGTAAAATGGACAGCTAATTTCGGCGAAAGCAGTAATGGAGTAATACATTGATGGAAAAAAAATTACAACACTAGGAAGGAGCTGTGCTAGATAAACGAAATTTGGTAGACGTGTTTATACATCTGAAAGATGACATCGATTCGAATTTCGAGCTACACGCGTAAATGTGGCGCTAGTGGCGACACTATGAACATGCAAATAAGGTTTGCTTTAAATAAGCTCTGTAAGGTTCATGATCGTTATTTACAGTTGAGACTTGACGTAGTGGGTTAATGTTAGTCAATGATGCCTCTGAGAAGACGAAGAAGCCATTATCAGCAGCTCACTGAGTTTGAACGAGGTCGTGTTGTAGGGCTACGAGAAGGTGGGTTTTCTTTCCGCGATATTGCTAAAAGACTTGGCAGGAATGTATCCACTGTGCATGAGTATTGGCGGCAGTGGTCAAGGGAAGGTACTGCCTCAAAAAGACCAGGTTCCGGGGGGCCACGTGGTACTTCTGAGAGGGAAGACCGTCGTATTCGGCGTATGGCTGGGGCTAATCGTACTGCTTCTGCAGCTGAAATTCGAGCTGATGTTGGCACCGCAGTGACACAACGAACTGTTACAAATCGGTTACTTCAAGGACAGCTCAGAGCCAGACGCCCTGTACAGTGTATTCCACTGACTCCAAACCACTGCCATTTGCGACGTGAGTGGTGTCAAGCTAGAGCTCATTGGAGGGCGGAGTGGAGATCTGTTGTGTTTTCTGATTAAAGCCGGTTCTGCCTTGGTCGCAGTGATAGCCGTTTGTTGGTTAGAAGGAGGCCAGGTGAACGCCTGCTAGTGACCTGTCTGTGGCCTAGACACACAGGGCCTACTCCTGGAGTCATGGTTTGAGGAGCAATTTCGTATGACAGCAGGAGCACTCTCGTGGTTATCCCACGCACCCCGACTGCAAATTTGTAAGTCAGTCTAGTGATACAACCTGCTGTGCTGATATTCATGAACAGCATTCAAGGGGGGGGGGGGTTCTAACAGGATAACGCTCGCCCTTATACCGCTGTTGTAACCCAACATGCTCTACAGAGTGTCGACATGTTGCCTTGGTCTGCTGGATCACCAGATCTTTCTACAATCGAGCACGTATCATTGGACGACAACTCCAGCGCCATCCACAACTAGCATTAACCGTCCCTGCATTGACCACCCAAGTGCAACAGGCATGGAACTCCATTCCACAAACTGATATCCGACACCTGTCCGACACAATGCATGCACGTTTGTATGCTTGCATTCAAAATTCTGGCGGTTACACGGGTTACTAATGTACCAAAATTTCACATTTGAAATGGCTCTTCTCGCCAATGGCTCTACCTGTGGTCTTGAAACTTTAATCAATTAAATATGTTACCTAGACAAATGTATTCCTAAAATTTCATTACTGTACAATAATTTTTTCTTGGTGTTGGGATTTTTTTTCCATCAGGGTATTAAGAAAAACACAATGCAAGGCTACATTAAAATTTCAAATTTTTTGCTACTGAATTCTTTTTTTTTTTCACTTGAGTACTATTCTAAGCAAAAAGACGAACTTGGGGATATCTCCTGCCCAGACAGCTCTTCAAAACCTGAAGCCAAATATTACTCTGTTTTAAATTCTTAAAAGAAGTTTGATTACTTACATATTATTACTATTAAGCTGAAGAACTAATTGCAGTTCAGAAAATAACTGGACTAACAATCATAAAAATTACTACAAAATCTCCAACTAATCTATTCTTATATGTAGCATTTTAATAATAAAGCTACAGAAACAATATATATATTCGAAGCGATGCTGTTTTAACAGAAAACAATCAAATAAATTATTAGCGTTTAGAATAATATAGCAAATTGAAGCATTAGAACGCTATTTATATAATTATAATGCACAATTTATATAATGAGTCTGAAACGGAAAACAATGGATTTAGATCATTGTATTTTCTTTTGAAATTTCATTTATTGAAATTATAAAGTAGAATGAACAAAACTAAAGATATTTTACTATCCTTATGAATAATGTTTTAAATCAGGGAAGACATGATTTTTATGATGTACATTAAAAATAATGATATTTTCGCAATTTCGCAAAGAATAAAATTGCTTTCTTTTATATTTGATCGCAGTGTATTTGAAAACAGTCGAAAATAAATTTTAAAATTTTACAAATGTTAATAGTACTTACAAAATAAGCCTTTTCCCGAATTTTGTTGAATAGCAGTTAAATAAACTTTGGCATAATACTCTTTACTGTAATAAGCAAAACATGATTTGAATACTGAATTAAGTTTTTCGAAGAAATATGTAAATAAAAAAAATGTAAGGCAAACATGAATGGTAATGCATTATAAGTTTAATAAACAAGTTTTCTACTCTAATTGTGAACTATTATTTAATTTCTGATCCTTTCGAAAGATTTAAATATTTCCATTTTGAAAAATATTTTAGGTAACAAAAGCATTCATATTTTGATTTGCTAGCTTTAATAAATAGAATTGCAGAAATTAAAAAGAAATCAACTTTTTATACATTCTCTTAATATATTATTGATTCATTATCTTATACAAAAGAAGAAGCTTTTTTTAATCAAAAAGATTAAATTGTAAAACTTTGGATTTTTCTGTTTTAAATTATTTTATACCATTCTCAAGATTGTATGAAAGAAAATCGTTCATTCAATGGTCACCGTTAGTTCGAAGCTTTCTTTTATTCAACTAAAATTATAAAATACTATCTGGTCACCGGCGCGTTGCTGCCGCCGAAAAAAATAATATTAAGTGCAATCAATCAATATTTTGGCAATGTTTCATCGAAATAGGATTAACGGTACGACAGTATACATAATACTAACAAACAAGTATTCTTTAATAAACTATATATAACATCTGTTAATATATGTAATAAACAACTTTATTATAGACTAGCCGCCTTTGGCGACCAGCTGGTTCGCCATGAGTAATGTGTCCTAAAAAATTTTTTATGTAATGTTGCCAAAATATTAAATATTTTTTTAAGAAAGCGGAAAAGGGAAAAAACTATTGAATAAATGTTTTAAATGTTGCAAATGATTATAGAAACCTTGGCTTTGCATTTATATTTTTAGAAACTATCACATTTTATAATGGAAAAAAATTATAGAATTAATGATACACATATTGCAAATGATTATAGAAATATACCATTAAGTCTAGATTTAAATGCCTATACTGTCTAAATTCAATCAGGTTTACCGTAAATAAAGAAGATTTATTGAATTAATGATTTAGATATTGCAAGCGATTATAGAAACCTTTGCTTTGCATTTATTTTTTTAGAAAGTATCACATTTTATATTTCTTTTATTTTATCCAGTCACATGCTAAAAGCTGCATTTCTTTAGATTTATTTACGATGATAGGTTTTTTTTATTTGAACTTCCGGCATTGTTTTCTTTAATTTTATCCAGTCACGTGATAAAAAAAACATGGTTAAAATATTTCTTTAAACATTCGTTAAAAACAGTAGCCTAAGTTATACATTAAAACACTGATACCCTTAGAAAGCTAATTTTTTAATCTTTAACTTGATGTAAATAACATGTTTGTGCATGTAACATGTTTCGGAAGTTACAGCGGAAAAACGTCAAAATTTCGCTTAAATTTTAATTAATTCAAATTCTAATTAAAAATTCAAAACAGGGCTCCTAGGTGTGCATTCCCGACTTTCAAGGTATACATGCACCAAATTTGGTAGCTGTAGGTCCAACGGTCTGGCCTGTAGATCGCCAACACGCACACACACATTGAGCTTTATTATAAGCATAGATTATGCGAGAAAGTTTAGGAGAAACCACCCCTGGGGTTTTTAATTTTAATTAAATTTTAGAGTTTTTCTCAATAACTTCCAAAAAGATAGTAGTACAAATAATTTTGCACCATCTTAATTTCCAAAAATTATCTTATCAACTATATCAACAAATTTATGGTATGAATATATTTTCTATGTTGAATACAATTTTAAAAGAACATATTTTAAACACATTTTCTAAAATTAAATTTGAGAATTCTGAACGAATATTAAACGAATCACGAGATACAATAAATAGTTTCTTTCATTACCATTCTGAAAGAACACCAAGTTTTACAATACTAAAGGAAGACCCAAATCTACTACATAAAAATTTTGTTAATACATAAAATATTTGTTAGTTCGTATTTTATATACTATCGTTCTATTCATCCTATTTCCATAAAATAGTACCAAATTATTGTTGGATTGCATTAATAACACTTTTTTCGGCGACAACAACGCACCAAGTATCAGCTAGTAAACAAATATATCACTGTTATTTTCGACAACCATAATTAGTCACTAAAACATTTTCTCAATAGAAAACTATTGCTTTCGTCCACTTTCCATTTCATTTCCTTATCTGAATTGTCGAAATATTGCAATTCGAAACACCTGTTCATCGAGATATGCATTACTAGAACAAACAGCAGCGCTGTCGGAATTTCCCTTTCTTGCTATGCATGCGATTCGGCAAATCTGACAGCAAGTAAACAGAGCGTTTTATACCGAACGGAGGAAATGATTACAATGGCTGCTTTTGCATTTTGCATGAATGGTTGTGACAGAAAGAAAAAAAAACTTATTCTGTTGTAATATGGTGTTTTCGAATATTGTATGCAATAATATTATTCGTAAATGATTCTGAGGTGACTTTACATAATCCACGGCACTAAAAATGGAATAAAGAGTATTTCTCGTTCAAAAAAGATTTCCATTATATTATATCCATTGTTGCGTTTTGTGAAGTCTCAATGCAATTGTTTGGTTTGAGAATGCAGTTGCATCGATGCAATCAAGGAGATAAGTTTATAATTGAAAATTCTGTCACAGTATTGATAGTATAAAAGTAACAGCATTTCATCACATACTGATTAATACAATGAGAATTTGCTAAATAGAATTTTTATAATTTGTGTAATCAATCCCCTTATATAATGAATTCATATAATAATATCTTTAATAAATCGAATTTATTTTGATTAATTCGAAGAGATAGGATTTGACTAAATAGGTTTTTTATAATTTGTATGATCAATTGTATAAACAATTCATGTAATAATATCTTCGATAAATTAATTTTATTTTGATTAATTCGAAGAGATGATATTTTGTTAAACAGAATGTTTATAATTTATATGATCAATTATATAAACAATTCATCTAATAATATCTTTAATAAATCGAATTTATTTTGATTAATTCGAAGCAATGAGATTTGGTTACATAGAATGTTTATAATTTGTATGATCAATTAATTGTATAAACAATTCGTGTCATAAAATCTTAAATAACTCGAGTTTATTTTGATTAATTCGAAGAAATGAGATTTAGCTAAAAAGAATGCTTACAATTTGTATGATCAACTGTATAATCAATTCGCATAATATTTTTAATCAATCGAATTTGTTTTTATTAATTCGAAGAGATGGAATTTGGCTGAATAGAATATTTATAATTTGAAGGATCAATTGTATAATCAATTCATGTTATAATATCTTTAATAAATCTATTTTATTTTGATTAATTCGAAGCGATGGGATGTGGCTAAATAGGATGTTTATAATTTGTATGATTAATTGTTTGATCAATAATCCTTGTATAATCAATTCATATAATAATATATTTAATAATAGGAATTTTATTTTGATTAATTCGAAGAGATGAGATTTTGTTAAACATAATGCTTATAATTTGTATGATCAATTATATAATAAGTTCGTATAATAATATCTTTAATAAATCAAATTTATTTTGATTAATTCAAAGAGGTGGTATTTGACAAAATAGAATATTTATAATTTGTATGATCAATTGTATAATCAATTCCCTTGTTCCCCAATCCGCCGTCACAGAAATGCCCATTCTTTCCAAGAAGTATACATAATTAAGAGAAATCTCATGTCTTACTGAAACAATGGAACTCACGCGTACGGAAGTCAACTTGTATACATAATTATCAAAGAATTTGTCCATTAAAAGCCGATTATATATGGGTAAAAAAATGGACCTAATTCAGCTTTATTAGATTTCTACAACTTTTTTCCTTCACTTGTTTGTCAGAAAAGTATATTTGTGGGATCCCTCCCCCTCACAACATTTTGTCCCCTTCGATTATTTAGGGTTCTATGCTGTCCCCTAATAGTATACGATGCATCAATTTGCATGCTCATGCAAAATCCACCATGCGTGCATAACTTGCTCCCCACACTTAATTGGCTTGACGAAATTACACGTAGCGTAACACTGGGCATGGATTTCCAGGGGAAATCTTCGGTGCTATTTTGAATCGAACCTCATTTGAGGCAATTATGGATATTAGGGTCCACAAATACTTGATAATACAAACCCAGATTGAGGGCGGGAGGGAGAGGTTTACCCTCCTTTGATAGGGTATGGACACCATAATAAGGATGGTTATAAAGTTCTGGAGCAGAGTAGTGAAAGGACGGATTAATTTTCTGGTCTGCTTGTCAGTTTAGCAGAGCATCGAAAAATATGCATATACAGGCAACAGATCTATCGCAGCTCCTCTAATGGCGGCCTGATGAGATGTTTGACGAAAACATGCCTGGCAGAGATATCGAAATGTTTGGTTTGGAAATTAATCTAAGTGGTAAATGAGATCTGGAACTCATTAGGACCATCGATATGCGGGAACTGATTCTGTTGGGCGTCAGGCGTTGCAATCTTCTGAGTATTTCGAGAAATTAATGGGAATTAAACTTAAGTAGAATTGTGATTTGATAGTATTGAATTATTGTTTCTAGTAAGGGCTGTTTCAATTATCGACATATCAAAACAAAATCATTTTGAAAAATATCAATTTTTCAAGAACCAAATCTCGAAGAATAATCGACTTATAGATAGTATCACCATATATCATAGCATTTAAAGAATCGTGATTCAGTGAGTCGATGCGAATAACTAATTTTCGTTTTCAAAGGTATTCTAGGTATTTAAATTTTATCGCTGAGACATTTACTAAGTTCCTCCCGTACGGATATTTTATTGCTGTGTTGCCCTTTTAACATCCATTTTGATACTGTTATATTGTCTTTTTAACACCCGTTTAGATACTGCTATATTGTCCGTTTAACATCCATTTTGATACTGCTGTATTGCCCTTTTAACATCCATTTTGATACTGCTGTATTGCCCTTTTAACATTCACTTTGACTCTGCTCTGATACCCTTTTAACAGTTTTGATTCTGCTGCATTCCCTTTTTAACATCCATTTTGATACTGCTGTACTGCCCTTTTAACATCCATCCGATAGTATGACGATGAATCATAGCCCTTAAAGAATCGCGATTCAGTGAGTAGATTCGATTAATTAATTTTCGTTTTCGATGCTTAGCAGGTATTTATTTGAATTTTATCTCTGAGACATTTGCAGAGTTGTTCTCACTAATTGATATTTTTACTACTATATTGCCTTTTTAACGCCCACTTTGATTTAATTATTCATTTAGGAACCATTCGAGATCATAGTTTTGAAATAAAATATGGCCCAATTGGTTTTTTTTAATTAAGATGCAATTGCTATCTAGAGTTAAATTATTTATTGTTTTAAAATAAGTGCCAAAAAAAAATTATAAAATGGCATGATATATATTTAATTCAATAGTTTTATTTTACTCTCTGTTTCTTTATTATTTTTTTAATATGAAATATTATTATAAACAAAAAAAGAATTTCATGAAAAAAAAAGTAACGTATAACTTGAACAAAAAAATGGGAAAGAATAATAACTATATTGAGAAATAATTAGATAATCAGAGTTTCAACAAATATGTTTACAACAGATATTTATAATTGAAACTTCTGAAATCTTTATGCTGTTTAATGTCAGTGTTTGAAATCACTTATTGAGAAACTTGTTAAATTATTAAAATTGTCATTCCATCTATAAACATTTTCTAGAAATTTCAACATTTATGTAGAGTTTAAAGAATTTAGATTCCCTTATCTGCAAAAAAAAAAAAAACTCTTTTATTATTAACGGTTATATATTTTAATCACACAAGAGGTTTAATGGTTAATAAAAGGATTATATTTAAAAAATCTAAAAACCTTCAATGAGAATCAAAATTTGCATCAAAGATTTACATTAAAAACATAAAGCAAAATATTGATGTGTTAAAAAAGATTTAAAATTAACATTTATATAAAAGGGTGGAAACCTATTATTTTTATAAATATAAAAAGTTTCAGTGTGGATTTCACCCCTACAGAGTAGACATTTCCTACTGATACGGAATTAAAAAAACGTATCGGGCAAACAAAATCGGGCCGATCAATAAAAATAGGACGAATCGTTAAAATCGTTTCGCATGTCAAAGAGGAGCTAGATTACCGATTCTATATAAATAAAAATGGGTGTTTGTCTTATGTCTCTTATGCCTTTGAAAACCGTTCACCCAATCGCAATGAAACTGGGTCAGCTTATTGTTTACAGCTACGGGATGGTTATAAGTATAGTACAATTAACTTTAAAAAAATTCAAATCTTAACTTAGGATTAATCTTCAAATAACTCGTCGAGAAGACAATAGATTCTGTAGAAAGGCTAAATCCAAGATAAGTTAATATTTTACAGCTATAGTATGCAAATGTCATGAAAATCCTTCTCAGAGGTAACAACTTTATTACAGATTGTGTGAAAAACTTTTGGTTAGTTTTATATCTTAATCAAATTTTAGAGTTTTTTTTCTCAGTAACTACCAAAAATATTGCAGTACAAATAATTTTGAACCATCTTATTTTACAAAAATTATATTTTCAACTTTTTTAACGATATTATGGTATAAATATATTTTCTATGTTGAATCAATTTTAGATGAAACAACTTTGATCCCATTTTTTAATATTAAATTTGAGAATTCTGAACGAATATGAAAGGAATGACAAATACAATAAATAGTTTCTTTCATCGTCATTCTGAGAGAACACCGAATTTTACAATTCTAAAAGAGTACACGAATCTAATTTATAAAAGTGAATATTTGTTTGCTAGTATTTGATATACTGTCGTACCGTTCATCTTATTTGGATAAAACATTGCCAAATTATCAATTGATTGAACTTGATATTATTTTTACTGCGACATCAACGCCCAGATTATATAGAAAATAGCAGAAAATACTTGTGCATTAAATGAATATGATCAATGCGAGTCTTGTCAATTCATCTATACTTATAATAAAGCTCAATGTGCGTGTGTGTGTGTGTTGGCGCTCTGCAGGCCAGACCGTTGGACCTACAGCTACCAAATTTGGTACATGTATACCTTGGAGGTCCGGAATGTGCAACTCGGAGCGTGCACCTCGGAGCCCTTTTTTCGAATTTTTAATTAGAATTTGAGTTAATTAAAATTTAAGCGAAATTTCGTCGTTTTTCCGCTATAGCTTCCGAAAATATGATCGCACAAACATGATTTTTACATCAATTTAAAGATTAAAAAATTGGCCTTCTAATGGTATCAGTGTTTTAATGTAAAACCCAAGCTTCTATTTTTAACGAATTTTTAAAGAAATATTTTAACCATGCTTTTTTAGCTCGTGATTGGATAAAATAAAAGAATGCCGGAAGTACAAATAAAAAAATTATCATCGCAAAATAAATCTACAGAAACGCAACTTTCAGCATGTGACTGGATAAAATAAAAGAAATATAAAATGTGATATTTTCTGAAAAATAAATGCAAAGCAAAGGTTTCTACAATCGTTTGCAATATCTATATCATTAACTCAATAAATCTTCTTTATTTACGGTAAACCTGATTGAATTTAGACAGGATATGCATTGAAATCCCGACTTAATGGCATATTTATGTAATCGTTTGCAATATCTGTATCATTAATTTAATACTTTTTTTCCCTTTCTCACTTTCTTTAAAAAAACATATTTAATATTTTGGCAACATCATCGAATTTTTTAAAAAATATTTTGGAATGAATATGTGATTTAATTGAAAATTTTAGAACGCTTTACTCATGGCGAACCAGTTGGTCGCCAAAGGCGGCTAATTACTAATAAAAAAATAGTAAATTGTTGACATATTGGAATATCCCACAAATATTTCTCGGAAGAAATGGCATAACCACAACAATGACATGTCGAGAATCTAATTCTAAAAATATCAAAAGAATGTTCCTCGTTTAAATCATTCCAAACATAAAAAGAAGGATGTTGTGCCCAGTTATCAAATAACGCTTCTTGCAACTAAACAGATGCAGTAATTGTAATTTAAGTGGAGTAATTAAGTTTTCCTTCTTCAATTACAAGATATTTATGTTATATAACACAGCATTACGCACTTCATTTTTCAGTTATATCCAGTTAGCACGCACCGGTCGTGTTTACAATTACTGTAATTTGGCGGAAACGACTGCTTGTACGCAATAAAGTCAAAATATGTTCCTGTACAGACTAAAAACTAATTTTTTTTCTACCGGCGACTAACTGTTAGGCTTATCAATCACCAAACAGCACTCATAAAGAGAGTTAGTACGCCTCCTTGCGTGAAAGCCCTTTCGCGTGTAAGCCGGAATATGTGCTTAATTATTAGTGAGACTTGAAACAGTGTCAGTGAACTGAGAAGAAAAGTTTTCTGGAAAAGACTGAAAATAATTAAAATATAATATAAAAGTCTGAGGTCCTTCAGACTGTGAGGGCTTAGTTTATGTAGAAGAGGTAGTTTTATTTTCAGGCTTAGGGAAAGGCGAGAGTTAATGCCACTTAAAACTTAATAACGGCCAGATGATAGCACATTAATTTTGGTATCATTAGAAGCATAGTAAAGGGAATAGTTTATTCTACCTTCACAGATCAAAGAATCTAATTGCGTTTTTTTCCCAAGATAATGATGAGAAGAGGAACTTAAACTATGCAAGCATTTTTAAAATATGGCGTAATACTTTTACTAATAAGTAACTTTCTGTCTTAGACCTGTATAAATCTTATAAATATGTTATTTTTAGATAATTCATTTATAAAGCTGTAAAGTAACTGATACATTATAAGGTATCCGATGTCCAGAGGAAAAATTGGATTTTTTTAAATATATTTAAAACTATGGTTTTTAGATGTATAGGCAATTATAAAATAAAATACAATAAATGCAACATATTATTAAAAAATATATTAGACATAATAATGTAATATATTGTAATATAAAACTGTAAAGTAACAAATATTTCTTAAGGTATTCGACTAGTATGGAGGAAAATTTTTTAAAATCAGATTTTCTTTTTTAAACTATTTAAAACTATGGTTTTTAGATAATATATAAAATAAAATACTATAATTATAAAATAAAATACTATAAATACAACATATTACTCAAAAATATAATATATTTCGATAAACAGGAAATTTTAATGAAATTTGACCAGAACCGTTAACACTTTAAACAAAATTGTAATGCAGCAACCCTATTTTTCTTTGTACACAAGTTTTAGAATACAATGATGAATGATATAAACCAAAATCTAAGAAAAATGTTGAAATACAAAGTTAAGGGTAAAAATATACGTATATATGCATTTTTTCCTAGATTCACAGCTTCATTTTTCTAAAAATACCTATAAATGAAAAAGTATCTCACCAATAATAAAACGTTTAGTTCATTTCATTGTCCCTATTATTTAAAACACACGCTGAAAGTTTTCTGTAAATGCCTCCATTTGTTTCTGAGATATAAAGTTAACACTGGAGAATATTTATGAAAATTAAAATCTTGAGAATATGGAAGTGAAAGACAAATTTTAGCTTAAAAAATGAGTGACCGTGAATAATAAGTCAGGCCTTCCTTTTCCTAGAAAAGTTGAACTGTTTTGGAAAAAGAAAGTCTGAACTACTAGAAATAACAATTTTAAAAAATCGTCAATGTGGTCGAAGCCAGTATCTTTGACGTCGTCGGATACCTTAAACCTGTTTTATGAAGTGTAAGTTGTCCAGTTTTTACTTTCTTCAGCTGTATAGAAAGTATGATACAATTGGAGCTGGCTCTAATCATTAAGAATGTCCTAAAGACATAATAATTTAATTTATTTAAAACTAAAAGTGAACAGTGAGATTGAAAAATGATTGGACTACTTTAAATACCAGATGTTGCATGCAAAATATTTATTTATACAACTGACTTTCTATATTACCGATGAAAAATTTATTTAAGGAATTATTGTTCTTTTTACCATTTTTGAAACCAGTATTTCTAATGGGCTGTTGGCAGGGCATGAAGTATGAGCAGTTGGAGGCTCAAGGTCATGAAAGGATAAAAATTTTGCTACTAGTGCCAACATATCTGACGAGTGACACTATATGGAGTGTTGTGACTCCACCTAGGGCCGCTGTGGCCTGGTGGTAAGATCTTGGCTTCGGAACCAGACGGTTTCAGATGCAAGACTTTCTTCCACCAAAGAAACGTGTGAGGGGGGAGTGTCTCTTGCACATTAAATCTGTCTGGCCAAACGTCCTTCCGTCGGTATTGTGTGGTGTGGAGAGGGAAGTGCTTGTTCAATTGTCATCCTCGTCATCTGACCGTGGTTCAAAATGACGAGGTCCGTCCCAAAATAGCTCTAGTGTTGCTTTACGACGCAGCATTAATATAACAAAACAAAACAAAACCGACTTCACCTAAAGCTTCAAGATGTTTCCATCATCATTTTTCTATAATTTTGTAAATGTCAAGCGAAACATTTGAAATACATATACTAAAATATGTTCTTTTTCATTCTCAGCTTTTCTTTCAAAATAGAAGTGTGCCACCTCATATAAAAAAAAAATTCTGTTTTATTCTTAAGCTGTAAATGAATGCAACAATGAACGGATCAAAGATTTGCTACTAGTGTCAACAAATCTGACGAGTAACAATAGATAGAGTGTTCCGACTTCACCAATCGCTTCAGGAGGTTGTTTCCCACTTAGAGTTTATCCACATTTTTTTTCATTTTTCTAGAATTTTGTAAATATTAAACGAAACACTTGAAAAACATATACAAAAATATGATCTTTTTCATTCTGAGCCTTTCTTTCAAGACTGAAATGTGCCACCTCATATAAAAGACAATATTTCAGTTTGATTCTTAAGCAGTAAATGGATGCAGTATATAAAGTAAGTTATGTACCTGAGAACATTTAATAGAAAATGAATACAGAAACTTAGCTAAAGCAATATAATTCTTTGAAATATATTTTTATTTTAATAAGATAAATAAGATATTTCCTTTATTTTTTAAATATTACTTTTAAAATAGGGTATATGATCCTTTATTTTAGTTTGCAACACTTGAAATCATTAAATATTCTGAAATTATGTATTTAAATCTAAGTTAGAAAGTTTATTTTATGTCTCTCATAATATGAAATAGATATCGAAGGAATTTTCTAAATCAGTTTAACAGTAATAATCAAATTTAATTTCCAAATTATGATTCCAGAATTCTATCTATTGTATCATGGAGATACGAGAATATAAATTTGAGAGTTGGTTATGGAAATTTACACTCTAAATCACCACTTTGCATTTTCCTATGCACTTCAAAACACAAAAGTTTGTCCTAATTTAATGTTATCAATATAAATAAAAAATAATCTGATAAATAAAAGTAAATTCAGTTTTGATAAACTTCACCACGGAGCAATGTAAAAGTATTACACTCGTTGTAGCAACACAGCAAATGCAACTGAAATACATCATACGAATCATCCTTATTAAAATAACTAAAGTAGATTGTTAAGGGAAGGAATTTAAACAAATTGAAATGATCCTCAAATCCTTGAATTTCTGAATTTAGATTGAAATATCAAATTAGCCTAATGAGTTCGACTATCGCAGGAGCTAGGGAAGGAGGATTTGGGTGGATTCTGTTTTATGAAAACAAGATTGTTGTTTACGTAATTTAGTTTAATTGGGATCTTCCAAATTCCTTTCTTTAAATATTTTTTATTCATTTGTCGAATAAAAGATTAAAGAGGGAAAATAATTTCTTGGTCAGGTTTGATTTTAATCTTCGAATATATTGCTCCATAACATAAACTCAAAGCTATGAAATCTAAATAGAAGGAAAGTAAGACTTCAGAAGAATATTTAAGGTCTGTTTCCTCTATTTTTCTATAGTTTTTAGAAGAATATTTAAGATTTGTCTCCTCTATTTTACCACAGCTTTTGGAAGAATATTTAAAGTTTGTCTCCTCTATTTTACCATAGTTTTTAGAATAATAGTTAAGGTTTGTCTCCTCTATTTTATTATAGTTTTTGAAGAATATTTAAGATCTACCTCCACTATTTTAACATAGTTTTTGAGGAATATTTAAGGTCCATCTCCTCTATTTTACCAAAGTTTTTAGAAGAATATTTAAGGTCTGTCTCCACCATTTTACCATAGGTTTTGCAACAATATTTAAGGTCTGTTTCCTCTATTTTACCATAGCTTTTGGAAGAATATTTAGTGTCTGTCTTCTCTAGTTTACCATAATTTTTGGAAGAATATTTAAGGTATATCTCCTCCATTTTACTATAGTTTTTGCAACAATATTTAAGGTCTGTTTCCTTTATTTTACCATAGTTTTTGGAAGAATATTTAAGGTTTGTCTCCTCTGTTTTAACATAGTTTTTGGAAGAATATTTAAGATCTCTCTCTTCTATTTTACCATAGTTTTTGAAATAATATTTCAAACCTGTAATCACTATCATTCCATGCAAAACAAAGCTGACCGCACCGCTCAAAGAAACAAAACATGAGTGTGATAACTGAAGAAAATTAAATACCACATCCGTTCTAATTTTCAATCACTTGGAGTTTGAATACGGGGAGGTAGAAAGTAATTTTGGCTTAGTTGTATTAAAGTCCCTTAAACGCAACACTAGGGCTATTTTTTGAGGAAGTACCTCGCAATTTTGAGTCATGGTCAGATGACGAGGATGGCATCTAAGCTGGAACCCTTCTCTCCAAACTTCAGCCCCGCATAAAACATTTGGCTCCAACGGATTGAGGACAATTCTGTGCCAGATCCTACTAGACGACAATTCTGTGCCAGGTCTGCTTAGACAATTCTATGCCAGGGCCGCTTAGATCACAAATCTGTGCCAGACCCCCTTAGATGACAATTCTGTTCCAGGCCCACTTAGACTACAATTCTGGGACAGGCCCTCTTGGATTACAATTCTGTGCCAGACCCTCTTAGAGGACAATCCTGTTCCAAGCCTGCTTAGACGACAATTCTGTGTCAGGCCCGCTTAGACGACAATTCTTCGATAAAGTCGGGTCTCAAACTTGAAACCGAAGTCAAGACCTTACCACCAGGCCACCGCAGCCCTAGGGAAGTTTAGGGACATAGGAAGTTTCTGGCGTCCCTCCCTATGTCCCTAAATTTTCTAGAATTTATCAGAAAAATTCTAGGAAGTTTAGGGACATAAGAAGTATGCTTTTTCCCTAGGGACATAGGCAGCTTCCGATAAATTCTAGAAAGATATTTACCTAGATGACTGGAATGAAGCGAGCTGGTACTAAACACCAACACCCAACTAAATGAATGAAATGAACTAAAAAACTGAATAAGCATGAAGAGTTACCAAGCTGTTTACTTTGCGAATAGTAACTTGAATTTCCGGTTTTGGAAGAAAAATTCGCCTAAAATTAGATAACAGTGGGCTTATAAGAAGGCAAAAATAATTCAATGGTGGAATTTGCATTTTGTGACCCTGGACAAAGCGAATATCAGTATCTTGTTTCAATGATCTGATCAATGTGAATTCCTATTTCAATTCCTTATTTACTTAATAAAATTATAATTATTTATTTCAGGTCGAAACCTCATTTTAGAAAATTTGTAAGAAACTATAATTTATCTTTTTTTTTAAACTTTAACTCATAATCGAGATATTCCACGTTTGTCCTCAGTATTATTTAAGTATACAAACTGTATTCATAAATAACAAGTGAATGTAATATATATATATATATATATAATATTTTGTGCAAATATATAAATGATATATAATAAATATTATAATGTGCTATTGAAAATACAAACAGAACCTTTTGTTTATGGCTTACCATAAACAAAGGCATACCGATTACAAAGTGATGTTTTATCCTTTAACCTTCTATCTTGGTTTTTCTTAAAACATTAGACTACTGGTGAAACCAGTTACCGAGAGAACACTATTAATATCTTTAACGGATTATATTTTTGTAATCATTAATAAATAATTCTGCGCTTGTGTTTTTCGAAGCTTTTTTTATCATAGCTTGGTCATTAGTATGTGTCCTATTTAAAAAAAGACTATGAGAAAAATAGTTTTAGAATCATTCATTAGATTTATGTAGCTTTTCATTTCTTATAAGGCTTTAATTATTTTATTATGCTTTGTTTTATTGTTTTGAATAATCGGAATACGTTAAGGAGGAGGCTACATCTAAAAAATTACTATTAGTTTCCGATTTTGTTTAATATCATAGTGACCTCTATAAGTTTTCCTTATATATACTTTTAAGAAAACTTTATATAAAAGAATAAGTGTCCATTAACTACATAAGAAAATATCCTGACAGGAAAATTTATCATGCATGTTTTCTTATGGTTCTTCCTCATAAAACTTAATTTCTCTTGAGAATTTTAGATTTTTCATTGGAACCGACTATTATTTTATGGTACTAATTAATCTTACATACAAAGACAAAGAAACATTTGAAATCTAGGAATTAGCTCCTAAAATATTTTCATAAAACTGCGTTTTATTTTTATATTTATATTTAAAAAAAGATAAATGAACTTAAGATATTGACATCGCAAGCTAGAATTTCTTATGTCAATGGACTCTTAAAGTGCCACAAGTAACAACAACAATGGAATTTCATACCCTGATAAGAATATAAGATGAGTGTTCTGAATTCCTGAAAAGTTTTGCCTATTCTCTTATGTTTTACCTTTAGTTGTTCATTTATTTAGTTTTACTTATTTCTTTTCTTTTCTTTTCTTTCTTTCTTTTTTTAAAATTTTATTTTGATTACAATTTTTTTTTTTTTTAAATTTCCTAAAATTTTTACAGAAGCTGTCAACATTTTACATTTTGACAGAAATTGCTGAAAATTTCGAAAAACTTTTCGCACAGTCTTGGCAATAACTCAAATAGTTGAATTTTCTTTACTTTTCTAATTTTATTTCAGCGTGAAAATCTCACATTTTGTCTCAATAAAAAACAAAAATTGAATCTTAATAGCTTAAGAATCAAAAAAGAAGATCAAAAATTATTTGCGATACAAATTTTTAACTCTATGTTTTGATAGCCGCAGAGCTTAACTTATTTATACCCAAGATTAAGACATTTGACAATGAATAAATATTCTTAGGAATCAAAAATTATAAGAAAAAAAAAAGGTTATTTCAAAGACATTGAAATTTTTTTTCTTGTGTAATTTTCTTTTTTATATTCACAGTACTTTTTTTATTGATTTAAATGTCTTAATTCTCCACAAGAATTTCAGCACCGATCAACCTAACCCTATTTATTTTTAGAATTAATATGCATTATGCATGTGTGTAACGAATGATAAATTGATCCAGTTTTACTTTTAAGTATAAATTTGTGGCTGTAATAAATTTGCCCTGTCATTTTCAAATTAGCAGTCTCTTTGTGCTATTCTTGAGGACTTTAATTACATATTTAAGTTTTCGTGAACTATTTAATAATACTTATGGTTTTAATTAATTAATATGGAATAACTTATAAGCGATATTATAAAGAACATAATTGAAATTTTTTTAATAATGATAGAATTCATGTATAATTCTTTTAAAATTTTAATAATTTAATAATTCTTTACAAATATAAGTGTTCCCTTTATTTTATTTAAGACTATTTAAAATTTGGAAATTTGTTTTTTAAACTTCTTTTGTTGAAAGGAAAATAAAAATAATTATCTTAACTAATACATAAAAATTAGCTAAGCCAATATTTAAATTTGTAAAAAAAAAAATTCTGATAAAAATTTTGTTTTTTTTATTAAAAAAATACAATTTCAAACTATTATCGGGCTGTAAAAAAAGTTATAATTATTATGATGCTGTTGATATGAGAAATTATAGATATTTGCTTACTTGAAACATGAAAAAAATTTTATATATGAAATTAAAAGAATCATTAGTTGTTTTTCGCTCGTTATGATGACGTAGAATCAATTTATTACAAGAAATTTTCATCATATTATTGCGTAGATGAGCCAAGTGTTAACTAAAGTAAAAATAACACTCGCTAATCTCCATTCTAGACTTAATTCAAGGAACTAAACTTTACCTTCGTTTTTATCCACAAGGAGAAGCAACTCGAATCTTCAAGATTTAGAAAGTTGCAGAAATTATAAGAACATTCTAGAATAAGCGAGAAATAAGAGAAAATAAATCAATAGGGAAAAACATTTGAATAAATTGTCGAAAACTGCCGTTTTCAATTTAGAGCATTCTGCCTCTTAGCCGTTCAATCCATTAGAACAAGTTTGCATTATATATATATATATATATATATATATATATATGAGAAATAGATCTTGCATATAAGAGACACGGAAAAATATATCTTACGTGTAAAATTTAAATTAAATTTTAAAAACCATCAATTGATTTTCATTTATTGTGATGAAATAAAATTTATTTGAAGTAAGTTTCATCATATACTAGAATTAGAGCTAAATGAATAAATTAGCACTATTCTAGTGCAACATAATTAATTAAATAAATTAGCACGTTCATCTACTAATCATTATATCATGATTAGATAAAAATTTATATTTTGTTTTTTATATATAAAACGCGTGTAGCTATAAACTGGCATTTCACCCTTCTATTTTTATTACACTTATTTTATTTAATATATTTACTTGTCTACCATATTCTGGCTTAATTGCAATGGCGGTCTTAAGTTTCATTTCAAATTTTCTTTTCGAGTTTGTGGTAATAATGCATATGAAAAATTTCATAATTGCATAATGACATTGAAATTTTAATCAAATTTTCTTTTTTAAATGTTTGAAGATATTTTTTACTGGCATGATTAGAAAGCGTTGCTTTAATAAGGTTACTATTTTAAAAGATTTTAATATTTTTTTTTCAAAATATTTGCATGGATGCATAGCTGTCATTACATTTATTGCTTTCTTTCCGTGATCCCAATTAAAAATAATTATTGTAATTGTAGGATATTAAGTGGACTGTATACGATAATTTGTCTATAGAGTTTCGACGAGTGCTGGTTCGTTTATTTGAATGATGAGTCTAAGTTTAAATCAATAATTTTTAATAAACAGTTCAATACTGTTTATGACTGGACGCTCACCATAGAAAGCCAGCCATGCAACGACACAGCAAGGAGAATGACAAACTTTGAATATCTACAGACGAATGATTGCCACAATCGGCGTACTATCATCTGACATGGCGATAATAGCAAGATATGGTTTAACGTTTAACAGTAATATTCAAAAGAAATCTGATACTTTTTATGGATTTTAGCTGTTTTTATGGATATTAGTAGTTTTAAAACAATTCATTTTGACGAAAATTAAATTCTAGTTATTGGATATTGTACGCATTGGTTAGTTCTCAGCTTATTTTTGACCTCAAATTTTTTAATTGAATAAAAAAAAATTATAAAATATTTGCATAAATGTTATTTTATTTCTTACATTTTTACTGTAAACCCAATTTTTTTTAATGAAAATATTTTTTAAAAATCACACTTTTTAAAAATTTAGCTGCTTGGTTTTCATTTGAAGAAAAATTGATAATTTGATAATTTTTTATGCTACACTGATGGAAAAAAAAATCCCAACACTAGGAAAGACCTGTGCTAGATAAACGAAATTTGGTAGACGTGTTTATACATCTGAAAGATGACATCGATTCAAATTTCGAGCTACGCGCGTAAGTGTGGCGCTAGTAGCGACACTATGAACATGCAAATGAGGTTTGCTTTAAATAAGCGCTGTAAGGCTCGTGATCGTTATTTACAGTTGAGATTTGACGTAGTGGGTTAATGTCAGTCAAGGATGCCTCTGAGAAGACGAAGAAGCCATTATCAACCGGTCACTGAGTTTGAACGAGGTCGTGTTGTAGGGCTACGAGAAAGTGGGTATTCTTTCCACGATATTGATGAAAGTCTTGGTAGGAATATATCCACTGTGCATGAGTATTGGCGGCAATGGTCAAAGGAAGGTACTGCCTCAAGAAGACCAGGCCCCGGGTGGCCACGTGGTACCACTCAGGGAAGACCGTCGTATTCGGCGTATGGCTGTGGCTAATCGTACTGCGTCTGCAGCTGAAATTCGAGCTGCAGTTGTCACCACAGTGACACAACGAACTGTTACAAATCGGTTACTTCAAAGACAACTCCGAGCCAGACGCCCTGTACAGTGCCTTCCACTGACTCCAAACCACTGCAATTTGCGGCTTGAGTGGTGTCAAGCTAAAGGTCATAGGAGGACGGAGTGGAGATCTGTTGTGTTTTCTGATGAAAGCCGGTTCTGCCTTGGTCGCAGTGATAGCCGTTTGTTGGTTAGAAGGAGGCCAGGTGAACGCCTGCTAGTGACCTGTCTGTGGCCTAGACACACAGGGCCTACTCCTGGAGTCATGGTTTGAGGAGCAATTTCGTATGACAGCAGGAGCACTCTCGTGTTTATCCCACGCACCCTGACTGCAAATTTGTAAGTCAGTCTAGTGATACAACCTGCTGTGCTGATATTCATGAACAGCATTCAAGGGGGGGGGGGGTTCTAACAGGATAACGCTCGCCCTTATACCGCTGTTGTAACCCAACATGCTCTACAGAGTGTCGACATGTTGCCTTGGTCTGCTGGATCACCAGATCTTTCTACAATCGAGCACGTATCATTGGACGACAACTCCAGCGTCATCCACAACTAGCATTAACCGTCCCTGCATTGAACACCCAAGTGCAACAGGCATGGAACTCCATCCCACAAACTGATATCCGACATCTGTACGACACAATGCATGCACGTTTGCATGCTTGCATTCAAAATTCGGGCGGTTACACCGGTTACTAATGTACCAACATTTCACATTTGAAATGGCTCTACCTGTGATCTTGAAACTTTAATCAATTAAATATGTTACCTAGACAAATGTATTCCTAAAATTTCATTACTGTACAATATTTTTTTCTTTGTGTTGGGATTTTTTTTTCTATCAGTGTATAATTCATTCAATTATCCATCCTGCAATTCATTTTGAAGAAAATGAAATTCTATTGATTGAATTTATTGTATGATTTGCGTAATTCACAAGTTATTTTTAACCATGAACTCTTAGTAACATTATGCCCCCTAATCTTTTATGCATATCTGACGCATCAAAACGTAATACATTTTTTGAATTTATGTTACTTTTTTTTTTCGTAATACTAAGTACGGTAAATGATCTTAATATAATGAATAAAATGAAACATATGGATTTTTGAGTAAAATCTGCTGCTTTTAAATGTCCAAAAATTATGCTCCAAATGAAAAAAAAGTTGTGTATCTATTGCTTTTGAATGTCCAAAAATTATGCTCCAAATGCAAAAAAATTTTGAGTATATATTGCTTTTAAATATCCTAAAATTATGCTCCAAGTACAAAAAAAGGGTAAAGCGTACTTATTGTTTTTAAATGTCTAAAAATTATGCTCTAGGTGAAAAGAAAAAAATTAAAAACAGTTGTATACCTAAATGATTACATAAGCTTTTGCACTACCTCCATACTGTGTAGTTCTCAACTACTTCGATTTCGATTCTAAAAAGATCCAACCCAAAAGTGCTGTTCTAAAAAAAATACGCCTCGTCTGCATGAAAACTTGCATTGCTTGTATCTTTGACTCAAAACTGCCATAAAACAGGCATCGGGTAAAATGCAATAAAACCAAAAAGTTTAGAAGAGAGATAGACTTTTTTTTTTTCGTAACTTAACTTCGTACTTGAAAGAGAAAAGGATATTACACTTCGGTCGAACTATTTCCTTTTATTGTCACGCAACGTTTACTCCAGAACTTGACCCACTCCCGAAGAGTGCAGATCGCAGATCACTCACCCATTCTTGACCGGAGGAATGGCTTCCAAATTCGAAGAGTGGAGTTGCACTCTCGCTGCTGCCGGACAGATAATGATGGGGCTCGGCGTCAAGCACAAGGCGATCATTTTCTTTTGGTTTTCTTTCCCCCACAGTCAAATGTATCTGGGGTGACATCGGTTTCCAATAGAATTTTGATGACGAATCGAAACTAAAGTTCAGAGATTTGCCATGGTAGGATAAGCTAAGAGTTCGGAAGTGATTGCCTGAAAACATCAGAAAAATAAAAGAACAATGATTTGTGGAGGCTATCAACACTTAGCGCATTTTTTGCTGTAGTCAAAATCTCTTATAAGCTAAAAAGTATAATGTAAATAAGGTAGGAGT
>JAPMOQ010025622.1:254976-265523 GCA_026543055.1 Argiope trifasciata
AGAAAATATTCTAAAGTATTTTCTTCCAGCCAATACAGCAAAATAAATAGAACTGAGTAAACAAATTAATCATATTATTTTTGATTCCATATGAAACTGTATATGAGCAACAATCTAATAATTTGAATGAAATCAAAACTCTGTAAATCATTATTAGCCTACAATCTATTACAGGATATAGAACTTATTAAATGTATCCGAGTAATATAACATTTTATGAATCACTAGAAATATGCAGATTTATTTTTGATTTAACTATTAAATCAAGAAAAGGTAAGTAAGTGAAAATATGCTCTATAAGAACAGGTTTAAGATTTTAAGTTTCAGAGTTTGGGAATTGTTTATTTATTAAATATTTTTAAGACTTCCTGAACTACCTTAAAAGGTATAAAGCAAATTCACAATTATATAAATTTTAAAATCATAAACATAAATATAATTATGATACTAATATACATATAAGAGTTGGACAAATACAGAATATAAAATAAAGTTGTTCAAGATCAGTACTGAATGTCATTAGAGCTCAGAAATTTACATTAAAAGCCCATTAAAATTGTCACTGGCATAATATATAATGTCTCCTTAGTGTGAAAATAATATTCCTTTGCCCGCTGTATTTATTTTAGAAGAAATTTTGATAAGTAATTGTCCCATAAAATAACATAATGCAGTGATTTTCCATTGAAATGTCATTTACACCAGAAAATCGATAAATAATGGTAGATTTCGAGTATAATTGTTTTTGCAGACAAATAAACTGATTACCTGGAGCTTTTTAGCCACTATAAAATAGGGGCTGTGGTGACTTGGTGGTAAGGTCTTGGCTTTGGAACCGGAAGGTTTCAGGTTCTAGACTCGATTCCACCCAAGAACTGTCGTGTAAGGGGGTCTCTTGAGAGTTAAATCTGTCAGGCAACCGTCCTCCATCTAGTGTAGTGTGGAGAGGCGGTGCCAGATTAGGTGTCATTCCCGTCATCTGACCATGTTTTAAAATGACATCCCAAAATAGCCCAAGTGTTGCAAAACTTAACACTGTAAAATAGTAAACACTTAAATTATTTACAAATTTGAGATTTTTAAATCAAATTTCTTAAAGATCTTCAATGGGTAATCACCAATACTGTTATCGATACGTCTTCGTTCAATGGTGGTAGGGTGGTCGGCTCTATATTAGAAGGCTATAGTATTTCAACAAATATAAATGTATCAAAATCCATGTATATTGCTAAAGTCTTGTATATCACCTTTTTAAACCTACTAGTTTTAAGGCTTCCAGAATTTCTAATCACTTGTCACTCCGAATGAAAAACAGAGAAAAGAGAACAAAAAAAAATTAAGAATATGTTCTTTCAACCCTTTCCACACCGGGGAACCCTAACGACTACGAACAATAGAAGGGAGGGAGCAGAAAAAATGAGCAACAAATGACATTCAGCGGCATTTCAGGGCCTTCCCTCCATTAGCATTTTAGCAAAACAAAAGGCGAATCCCAACTTTTAATTGCATTACATACACATTTTGCATTTTCATTTTTCCGCTTGCGTCAGATTTCGTTTAAAAACGCTTCCGGCTACTAAGAACCCCACCACATCTATGGATTCACCTCATCTCATCTCCGTCCTACGGATTCACCTCATCTGCATAATGAAGTGGCTTGTCGCTGCTCGTAAAAGACAAAAGCAAAATTGCTCCAAGACATGGAAAAAAAATGAGGACAAAGTGGCAAGGGTAAAAAGTATGCCCCTCCATCAGATTAAAGCGCTGTAGAAAGTTGCTGTTGTACGTTTGCCCTCTAACGCATATTCTTCCCAACAAAAGTCTTACCGAACAGAACATTCATTTGATTGCCCAGTGTTTACCTTTTTTTTTTGCCTGCTGAAATTAACTGACTTCCTTTTTCTTTTGCTTTTTTTGCAATTTATGAATTCCGTCGGACATTTAGGTAATTGGTTTATTCAAAAGTAAACACATAAAAGCTGAACTGTTTCCAACGATCGAAACGAGAATCCTGGAGTAACCAAATTCTCCTTTGCAGTTCGTCACTTACAGCGTTGAATAATGTTATTGCATTAAGAACCATTTCAGTTCCTGTTTGGAGTTAAAGTTCAAGTTGAAGTTGCTTATTTAATGTTCAGGTGGGACTTAATTTGGATTGCAAAGTGTTGTGAATGACTGCTATTCGACGTTTCTAAAGTAAGTTAATTTGTTGGAAAATATTTTTATCTCATTATTCCATTAGCCATTGAAAATTAGTTTTATTTCATTATTTTGTAGGAGTTTAATTGCTTTGTTTTCAAAATATAACAGAAAGCAGCAAACACATAAAGCTGCACAGTCTCCAAAAATCGAGACGAGAATCCTGGTTGCAACTAAATACTCCTCGAAGTTCATCACTTACAGTGGTGAATAATGTTATTGCATTAAAATCATTTCCGTTCCTGTTTGGAGTTAAAAGTTCATCAAGGTTTTTTTTAAACACTAAGTGTGAGTGGGACCTAATTTGGATTGCAATTCGACGTATTTCTGAAATAAGTTAGTTTGTTGGAAAATGTTTGTTATCTCATTACTCCAATAGTCATTAAAAATTAGTTTTATTCCTATATTTTGTGGGAGTTTAATTGCTTTGTTTTCAGAATATAATATAAAACAGTAAACACATAAAAGCAGAACTGTTTCCAACCATCGAGACGAGAATCCTGGTTGCAACTAAATTCTCTTCTCAGTTTGTTATTTACAGCGGTAAATAGTTTTATTGCATTAAGAATCATTTCCGTTTCTGTTTAGAGTTAAAATTCATGAAGTTATATTTTTAAGCACGAAGTTTGCGTAGGACTTAACTTGGATTGCAAAGCTTTGTGAATGATTATTATTCGACATTTCTGAAGTAAGTTAATTTGTTGGAAAATATGTTTTTATCTCATTATTCCAATAGCCATTAAAAATTAGTTTTATTTCGGTATTTTGTAGGAGTTTAATTGCTTTGTTTTCAGAATATAATATAAAACAGTAAACACATAAAAGCTGAACAGTTTCCATCAATCTAGACGAGAATCCTGGTTGCAACCAAATTCTCCTTTGCAGTTAGTCACAGCGGCGAATAATGTTATTGCATTAAGAATCATTTTCCTTCTTGTTTGGAGTTAAAAGTTCAAGTTGCTGTTTTTTAAGCAAGAAGTTTGAGTTGGACTTACATTTGATTGCAAAGCGTCATGAATGATTACTATTCGACATTTCTGAACTATGTTAATTTGTTGGAAAATATTTTTATCTCATTATTCCATTAGCCATTGAAAATTAGTTTTATTTCGTTATTTTGTAGGAGTTTAATTACTTTGTTTTCAGAATATAACATAAAGCAGTAAACACATTAATGCTGAACTGTTTCCATCAATCTAGACGAGAATCCTGGTTGCAACCAAATTCTCCTCTTAGTTTGTCACTTACAGTGGGAAACAATGTTATTGCATTAAGAATCATTTTCGTTCCTGTTTAGAGTTAAAATTTCCAGTTGCTTTTTTTAAATAGAAAGTTTGCACGGGGCTTAATTTGGATTGCAAAGCATTGTGAATGATTCTTATTCGACATTTCTGAAGTAAGTTAATTTGTTGGAAAATGTTTCTATCTCATTATACCAATGGCCATTAAAAATTAGTTTTATTCCGGGATTTTGTAGGAGTTTAATTGCTTTGTTTTCTGAATATAACATAAAGCAGTAAGCACATAAACGCTGAACAGTTTCCAACGATGGAGACTAGAATCCTAGTTGCAACGAAATTGTCCTTTGAAGTTCGTCACTTATAGGAGTGAATAATGCTATTGCTTAAGGAATCCTTTTTGTTTCTATTTGGAGTTAAAAGTTCATGAAGTTGTTTTTTTTTAAGCACGAAGTTTGCGTGGGACCTAATTTGGATTGCAAGTAGACGTTTCTAAAGTAAGTTAATTTGTTGGAAAATGTTTCTATCTCATTATTCCCATATTACTTAAAAATTAGTTTTATTCCGGGATTTTGTAGGAGTTTAATTGCTTTGTTTTCTTAATATAACATAAAGCAGTAAACACATAAAAGTTGAACAGTTTCCAACGATCCAGACGAGAATCCTAGTTACAGCAAAATTCTCCTCGCAGATCGTCACTTAAGCGGTGAATAATATTATTGCATTAAGAATTATTTTCATTCTGTTTGGAGTTAAAGTTCAAGTTGAAGTTGCTTTTTTCAAGCACGAAGTTCAACGTTTGCGTGGGACTTAATTTGGATTGCAAAGTGTGGAGAATGATTATTATCCGACGTTTCTAAAGTAAGGTAATTTGTTGGAAAATGTTTTTATCTCATTGTTTCAATAGCCATTAAAAATTAGTTTTATTCCGGGATTTTGTAGGAGTTTAATTGCTTTGTTTTCAGAATATAATCTGTTATTGTTTTGAAATCTTTATATATAAAATCTCTTTTCATGCCGGAAACTTTCTTTTTTCGTCTAATATCAGAGAAAAGGGGCTCATACTAGACTGTTTA
This sequence comes from Argiope trifasciata, assembly GCA_026543055.1. Taxonomy (NCBI): domain Eukaryota; kingdom Metazoa; phylum Arthropoda; class Arachnida; order Araneae; family Araneidae; genus Argiope; species Argiope trifasciata. The sequence continues at coordinate 259,490 of JAPMOQ010025622.1, forward strand.
CAATTTTTACTTACATTTAGTCTTTTTGTGTTCAGATAAAATTAACTGCTTCTGACCTTTAATAAGGTTTCTTTGAGTTGTAATGCTTTCCTAGGGTTTAAATACTGAAAAATAATAAAATAGTGAGAAATTTATTGTTTATCTGTACTTATCAGCAATTTTTTTTAAAATGCATTAATCTGTCACAACATGTTTTTGCAATTCACATTTCCCCATTTTTAAGTTAAGGAAATTTAGTGCATGAAACACAAAAGTTCTTATTTGATTTTAAGCAATAAATGTGATACCAGCTATAGAAGAAATGGTAAGCTAAATAGCTCAATAAATAAGGTAATTTAAAATTCAAAATTTTTTGCATTCAAAACATAAAACTCTGTTATTTTCATATACAATTTTATGTCTTTAAATGTGCTCTTAATTGGTAATTTTATACACTATAGTAGCTTTTAACTTAAGAAAATTATTCAATAAACTATTATTAAAGCACTATAATATAAATGCACCTCAATTTATTTTTTAAAAATGAAAAAGTTTGATAGTTTGATAGCAAAAGAATTTTTTGTTACGGGTTTGGGATCATAGGACGGAAGATTGATTACATTCAAAATCGTTATTCCCAAGAGTCTGGAACACATGAGATGAGTTAATAATGGTTGTTTAATTCAGGTTTCATTACTGATATGATACGAATAAGATACATCCTTTATTAACTTTTATATATTAAGGCATATTAATTTACCACATCAAATATTACCTTTAAATACATCGAATATTATTATATATAACCATTTTTTACACATAAAATGTTTAAAAAATGGTTGTTTATAATGGTTGTTAAATGTATAAAACGGTTGTTTCATTCAGGAGATATGATACGAATAAGTTACCTCCTGTATTAACTTTTATATATAAGGATACATTAATTTAACAATCAAATATTACCTTTATGTGCAAGAGTCTGAAACACGTAAAATGTGGCAATAATGGTTGTTTCACTCAGGTGCCATTCCTGATATGATACGAACATTAGTTATACGCTACATCCTTTATTAACTTTTATATATTATAGAACGTTAATTTACCACATCGATTATTACCGTTATACTCAAGAGTCTGGAACACATAAAACACGTCAATAATGGGGTTTCATTCAAGTGTCATTCCTGATATGGTATGAACATTAATTATACGATACATCTCTTATTAACTTTTATACACAATGGCACATTAAATACAGACTCTTAAATGGTGAATTTTATACTTTATAGCAGCTTTTTATTGCATCGACAAGAGAAGTATTCAATGAATTATTATTAAAGCAATGCACATCAATTTATGTTTAAAAAAATGAGTAAATTTTGATAGCAAAAGAGTTTTTAGATATGGTTTTGGAATCATCGGACGAAAGTTTGATTACACTTATAACCACTATACGTAAGTGTCTGGAACACATAAAATACATCAATAATGGTTGTTTCATTCATATTTCATTCCTGTTATAATGAAAGGTTTTAATATACAAATGAAAGGCTTTAAAAATGGTTATTTCATTCATTCCTGATATAATACAAATCTTAGTTATAAGGTACATCCTTTATTAACTGTTATATATTTTTTTCACATTAAATACAGGCTCTTAAATGGTGAATTTTATACCGTATAGTAGCTTTTAAATGTGTTGACTTACGAGAATTATTCAATAAATTATTGTGAAAGCAATTCAATTCAGTAGATATTTAAAAAGTGAGTAAAGTTTGGTAGCAAAAGAATTTTTAGTTATGGATTTGGGATCATAGAACGGAAGATTGATTACATTCAAAATCTTTATTCGCAAGAGTCTGGAACAAAAAATGCTTCAATAATGGGTGTTTTACTCAGGCATCATTCCTGATATGATACGAATAAACTACATCCTTTATTAGCTTTTATATATTATGGCACGTTAATTTACCACATCGAATATTACCGTTATACGCCAGAGTCTTGAATACATAAAATGTTTGTTTCATTCAGGTGCCATTCGTGATATGATACGAATCTTAATGATACGCTACATCCTTTATTAACTTTTATATATCATGGCACATTAATTTACCACATCGAAGATTTCAGAAATAATAAATTGATGAATTTATTATTTTTAAATTGATTGTAGTAATTAAATATTGCATAACAGCAAACAATATTACTTTTTAAATAAAACTATTACAATCAATTTTGATCAGTATCGCATTTGGATTCAAAAAAGAAGAAACTAATCAAAATCCACCACTTGTAAAAATCTTTTTCAATAGATAACGAAAAATTTATGATGCATTTGAAATTGAATTATAAAAATATTAATATTGTTATGATTTGAATGAAAGTGTTTTTTCCCAGATCCTTTTTCTCATTTTCTTATTCTACTTCCTACCTTACTTATTCCTATCATATTTCTAGATCCTATTTCCTAACCCTATTACTTATTTCAGGTGCTCATATCATGGAAAATCATATGATTCTCAATCAGAGTATCTGAAACCTAATTTTATTATTTTGGGCTGTGCAAATAAAATCAAAATGTTCAAATATTAGAAAGCTTAATTTAAACTATATTAAGCTTTCTAATTTCCGCATATTAAATATAGCTTTTCCACTTCCCTGCAAATTTGTTTACAGCAAAATCTCCCAACAACGGGTTTCGCTGGAAATCTAAGATCTCCAAATACTAATTCCTGGGGACCGTATGTGAATATCTTTATATCCCAATCATAAATCATGCATTGTAGAGTTAAAACTATATTTAACTTTCTAATTTCTGCATATTAAGCTTTTCCATTTCCCTAAAAATTTGTTGACAGAAAAATCTCCCAACAATGGGTTTCGCTGGAAATCTAAAGTACCCAAATACTGATTCTTCAGTACCCCACATGAATATCTTTATATCCCAAACATAAATCATAGATTGTATGCTTCATACATTAATTATATTAAGCTTTCTAATATCCTCGTATTGAATTGTTTTTCCACTTCCCTGAAAATTTGTTTATATTAAATTCTACCAACAATGGGTTTCACTGGAAATCAAAGATCCCCAAATACTGATTCCAGAGGAATATCTTCATATCTCAATCATAAATCATACATTTTAGGGTTAAAACTGTATTAAGAATTCTAATTCCCGCATATTAAATTAAACTTTTCCACTTCCCTGCAAATTTATTTACATCAAAATCTCCCAACAATGGATTTCGCCAGAAATCTAAGATCCCCAAATACTGATTCCTGAGGACACCACGCATGAATATCTTCCTATCCCAATCATAAATCCCTTTTCCTGAGAATTTCATCTTAGAATTCCTGTTAGTGCTTTCTAATGATGGGCCAGGGTTTGGCTAATGAATTAAATCTGAACCTCTCGTGCCACCCATTCTATCATCGAAGTAGCGTAATAGGACGATTAATATCCCCGTGAACTTACACTCCGGTCTCATTCGTTCTCTTTAACGACCCCTTTGTAACCCGGGAAGCAGGAGAGTTCGCAGTTCAAACATTGGCCGGATTCTCATTTGAAATTCACACAAGAATGCGAGCAGGGTCGGTCCATAAGTCACGAGGCAGTGACTCGGTTTTTGACATGACTTCTGTCAGCATTTGTTATCATTTACTGAAAACGGAACAGTCCATGGTACCAGATTATATAATTTTTGACAACAAAAAAATATTCGAATACAAAGAAATGCATACTTTATATGTTGATACCATTTTACCTTTAAATTCCGAAGGTATTTTGCTATACACTTCAAATTTATCATCAGCTATATACAAATATGAAAACCTCTTTCTGATTAGAAAGATTTAATATAATTTCCTTGCACGATAGCATTTAATTCGATTTCTTTTGTTTGCTTTGAATCCTCAACTTGCCTATTTTCCTTTTAAATTCTTTTTCCCTTCAAATCCCGAAGATATTTTACTTTACACTTGAAATTCATCATCAACTGTATACAAATATAAAAACCTCCTTTTGGCTAGAAAGATTTGATATAATTTCCTTGCCAAACAGCATTATTTTTTTTTTTTTTGTTTGCTTTGAATCCTCAAATTGTCTATTTTCCCTTTAAATTCTTTTTTCCCTTTAAAACATGAAGATACTTTTCTGTACACTTCAAATTTATCATCAACTGTATGCAAATATGAAAACATCTTTATAATTAGAAAGATTTAATATAATTTCCTTGCAAAATTTTACTTCTTTTCTTTGCTTTGAATCCTCAACTTGTCTAAATTCCCTTTAAATCAGGAAGACATTTTGCTATACTCTTCTGATTCATTCTTATTTGTATACAAATATGAAAACCTCTTTTTGACTAGAAAGATTTCATATCATTTCCTTGCAAAATAGCATTTAATTTGATATTTTTGTTTGCTTTCAATCCTCAACTTGTCTCTTTTCTCTTTAAGTCACAAAGATATTTTGCTATACACTTCAAATTCATCATCAACTGTATACAAATATAAAAACCTCTTTTTGATTAATAAGATTTAATATTATTTCTTTTGTTTGCTTTGAATCCCTAACTTGTCTGTTTTCCCTATAAATTCTTTTTTCCCTTTAAATCACGAAGACATTTGACGTAATATTATATTGGTGGTAAAAAACTTTGCTTTCTTGAAAACTTTTATGAGAAATTTAAAAGAAAAAATCCGGTATTAGTGAAAAATTAGTGAGACCACCGAGTTTCTTGAAATTCTTTTTTCCCTATAAATCACGAAGGTATTTTGCTTACACTTCAAATTTATCATCAAATATATGCAAATTGAAAAACCTCTTTTTGAATAGAAAGATTTCTAACTGACTTTTATTATAATTTCTTTGCAAAATAGGATTTAATTCGATTTCTTCTGTAAGCTTTGAAACCTCAACGTCTATTTTTATCCCCTGCATGCATTCTTCAAAGAGAAAAAAATGTTTTCTAGCCTAAACACGGCAGGAAGAGATTCAATTATTTCCATCCTCTACACGATATGCACAGAAACCTTTTTAAACAATATACGATGCCACATAAACTGACGTTTTGAAAATTTTACATCTATACTGTTTTACGAAGAATCTTGAGTGAGTAAGGAAATAATGCAGAATACAAAGCTGCATCAAGACAATAACTCAAACCTATTCCTATCGAATTTTCTACCTTTTAAATTACCGTTGAAAACAGAGAGTTGGCTTTCGAAAGGGGTGTAGGGTGTGGGGGTGGGGGTGGGAGGAAATCACCCGAAGTGCGGGGACGAAACCTCGTAACAAACAACTAAAAGCTTCTCCTCTGCTTTCTCGAAAGGGAAATTTTTATATCTCTATATTTTGTTACATTTAGAAAGAGAAGTTTTATTGCAAAATCTACTTTCGAACCCCAACCGCCCTTTTTTCCATTTATTTATTGATTTTTCTTCTTACTTTTTCCATCATTCTGCGGAAATAAAATCGAGTTGAAAGTAAAATCAAATATAGATTCCAGACCATGGTTCCTTTTTTTTTCCTTCTTTCCATTCGGAGGATTTTTTTTTTGTATTTATTTATTATTCCTCCACTGACTGGCATCGACATCACAAAGTGCATGTGAGCAATCATGATTTCTTTTATTATATCAGAAATCAGGTAATTATTTCCGAAACATCCAATTGATTCATCAAACTATCATTAACAGCATATGTGCCATTTGAAAATCAGAAGAAAGGCATAAATCAATTAAACGCACTGTTATAGTGTTACAAGTCTCTAAAGTTGTTCAACGGCTTGGTTCAATCACTGAAAAGGCCTTTTACGATCAGCTCTGTTGAATTATGATTGGATGGCAAATCAGTAATCTCAGGACTTGGCGACTCTTTGGCGACTTTCAAACAAATTTGGCAACAAAATAGAAAATACTCTAATTTTCTAGATATTCGATGATAGAGCCAATAAGAACCCAGATATGCCTGATTATTCCTGAACATTCTCTTCCCAACTCAGAGACACTTTCCAAGACTCTCGGTCTGTTCCCGGAGCAGGACAGAG
>JAPMOQ010025622.1:265533-276683 GCA_026543055.1 Argiope trifasciata
AGGATATCTAGTGAACGTCGTCAGACTTCTATTTGTTGAAATTTGTTATATTAGGTCCTTTCTACAAATATTGTTGTATTAGATGCTTTCAGATTTCTGTTTGTTATTATTTGTTGTATTAAGCTCTTTTTATTGTTATATTTTGAACAAACAGGGCATATGCATGAGTTGCAGCCACGAGCATCAACCTTCAACACAATTATACAAAGCTGATTCTGTACTCTTCAGAAATCAGTGCCTCATTCAGCTAGGCTGGGTATTCGTGCCACAAGCCCATAGGGTATAAATTGAACGTCGTCAGATTTCTATTTGTTGGACAACTGCCATCTTATATAAGTAGGAAAACTTTCCCGTCATCAACGAGCTCATTGCGTGTGCGTAAAAGTGGTGTTATCACTAACCTCAAGACCTTTGCGTTCGTGCATCAGTGCCGAAACAAAGATATCTGCCGTACTTTGAGGCAAACTGATTGTCTATTGAGTAAAATTTCTAAAACAGCTTAAGCTCTTATCGACAAAATTTCGTTTCTCTAGTATTTACCATCACTTACTAATAAGCCGTAAACTTCTTGTTCATCCGCCCATTATATATTGAATACTTATAATGAACACTTTGCTAAGTCTATCACATGAGACTGATAAAACTGAAAAAATATTAAATAATATTTTGCTGTCGATAAAAAGAATGTGTAAATTGATTTATGATTAAATTTAATCAATTTCGATAAAGAAAATTAGTTTATTAGCCGTTATTCAGCCTGTTGGACATTTCACTGTATGTCATCGAACGATATTTTTTATAATGATGCTCTGTTGTTCAACTTATTTCTATATGTGTGATAAAGAAATAAAATTTGTAAACGACCTTTAGAGACACAATGGATAGAAACCGAGCTTAATGTAATTTTTTTGGAATTACTTTTTTTAATATACGTAAAATTTGAAAAAAAAAAAAAGTTCAATTATTGAAATATATAAAATGATTAATAGAAATTCATATAAATTACTAAAAAAACAATTTTATTTATTGTTTTTGTTATATATATAAATAATAATAATTTCTTCGATTATGAGAATCACTTTTGCTTAAATTTAAAATTAAAGAACCTCTCACTGATATTTTTGCCCTAAAAAAACTTCGATGCTGTATTCGAAGAAAACCAATTATTCTTTTGAATTCCTACAACAGTCAATTTACAATTTATTTTATTAATTTATAACTTTTCACAGCTCCCTATCACAATTTTTAATTCGCCAAGAATACTTATTATGTTTGATTTTAAATAATTTTTTCGCGCATAATTAGTTATTCATGAAAACATTTTTAAACTTCAAACTGAAACAGAAATCAAGTAAAGTTCATTTGACTTTACCAGTTGTGTTATTTAAGTGCATAAAACTTCTTAACACGTTGAATGCCATGGCAATTTTCAGAAATCTCACCTAAAATGGCATTAACTAATTTGAACTAATTTTTATTATTATATTTTTTGTTCGTTTTTTAATAAATTTTCTGTTTATACAAGCCATTTATCGATATTAGCACTGACATACTACGAATTTTTTCGTATCTCCACAAAAATGGCAAATAAATACAGCACGAGGTAACTCGTAGTTGACCAAGAAAAGAACTCACTCAACGAATTATATCGTGGTTGGCAGTCAGCATGTGCAAATCCCTACCCATATTTCAATCAATAATCGTCAAAAGTCGGTCAATAGTCACAGGGATGGATAGGACAGGAGTGTCTTTTCATGTATTCCCCCACTTTATGCTCATTACATTGTTTAAATAACCAGAGGGTTATAGTTACAGGGATGTTGTGTGTGTTTGCTTATTCTCGAAAAAATTTGAAAAATTAAATGCTGGATACCATGCCCTATGTATCAAATATCTAAAACTAGCTAGTATCCGGCGCGTTGTTGAAAAAATAATATTAAGTGAAATTAATCAATAATTTGACCATGTTTTATCAAAATAGAATGGACGGTACGACAAGATATAAAATACGGACAGACAGATATTCATTTTTTATATATTAGAGTAGTGTATTCTTTTAGAATTGTAAAGTCCTTTCAGTACGGTAATGAAAGAAACTATTTATTGGATCTCGTGACTCATTTAATATTCGTTCAGAAGTCAGAAATTTAATTTTAGAAAATGTTATTAAAATACTTTTTTAAAAATAATTAAACATATAAAAACATTTATACCATAAAATCGATAATATAGGTGAAAAGATAATTTTTGAAAATGAAGACGGGGAGAATTTATTTGTATTACAATACTTTTGTTAGTTACTGCGAAAAACGCAAAAATTTTATTAAAATTTAAAAACCCCAGGGTTGGTCTCCCCAAAACTTTCTCTGATAATCTGTAGTAATGTTGTTACCTCTGAGAATGAATTGTATGACATTTGTGTTCAATAGCTACACAATATTAACCTTCAACTTGGATTTAGCATTTCCACTGAATCTATTGTGTCTCATCGGAGAATTATTTCGAGATTAATCCTTGATAAATAGATGCGGTTGAGATTCGATTTTTTTTAAAAAAATTAGTTAATTATACTACAGTAAAATCTCGTTACAACGAAATCCGTTACAACGAAAAATTCCGTTATAACGAAATTTACAGAAGTCCCTACCGAAAACCTATTAAAATAATGTTAAATGAATCTCGATATAACGAAATTATCAAATTAAGAAAATCTCGTTATAACGAACTACTCTGACCTTCTTCCAGTTTCTTTCAACTTATTTCCGAGGTGGTTCCACACCATCTCCGGGGAAACAGATATCCCGAAGCAGGTGCTGCGATTTACTGCTCCCCGGGTCGAAAGGGTACGCAGCTGCGTGATAAAAGTTGGTGGCGGGTAAGTGTAACTAACAAACAAAAACAGATTTTTCCGAGAAGTAAACAAAAAATTGTCGCGGTGCGAAAACAAAACTGAATGATTATTGGTCCCATTCTCAATAATAAAAAAAAAGCCTCTAGCCTTTCGTGTAGTGTAGATTGTCAGACGGGAGTGAGAAGTGTTACGAAAAGTAAGGTTTCTGCTTACTCTACAGCTCGATAAGTGATGGCTCCTGTGAAAAGGAAACAGTTTTCTTTGGAAGAAAATAAAAACATCATATCCGAGGTAGACAATGGAATTAAAAAAAGTGAGGTGGCTAAAAAGTATGGCATTTCTCCATCAACATTGTCAACTTTTTTAAAAGATCGTGAAAACATTTTTAAGCAACTGCAAACTTCTGTTCTTGGCCCTCAAAGAAAAAGGTTGCGTAAAGCCCAATTTGAAGATGTTGATAAGACAGTTTTCAAATGGTTTCAAAATGTTCGATCCAGAAATGTTCCACTGACAGGACCTTTAATCCGAGAAAAAGCCTTAGAATTTGCTAAGATGCTGGGTGTAGAAAACTTCAGTGCTAGTTTTGGATGGTTGATTCGCTTTCGAGAGCGGTACGGAGTGGTTATGAAATCCATATCTGGGGAGGCGAATGACGCGCCGATGGAATCGGTCAACGAATGGAGAAAAGGAGAAGTGGCAGCCCCCATCAAAAAATACAGCCCAAATGATGTGTTCAATGCTGATGAAGCTGGAGTTTTTTTTCAGCTTGAGCCGAGAAAAACCTTGGCCTTAAAAGGTGACAAATGTGTTGGTGGGAAGGCTTCAAAGCAACGAATCACTGCCCTCTTTTGCTGTAACAAATCCGGAACAGAGAAGCGAAAAGTTCTCATCATTGGCAAATCCGCAAAACCTCGATGTTTTAAAAACTGTAAATCATTACCATGCATTTACAAATCAAACAGAAAAGCATAGATGACGCAATCTATTTTTAATGAATGGCTCATCGATTTTGATAAAGATATGAAAAAGAAGAGGAGGAAAATCCTTCTTCTCATTGACAACTGTACTCTCCATAATAATCCACCAAAATTGGATAACATCCATGTGGAATATTTCCCGCCTAATTGCACATCAAATCTTCAACTTCTTGACCAAGGTATCATCCGAGCAGTAAAATCGCTCTACAAAACCTTTTTACTGCGTCAAATTTTGTGCGATTTGGAGAAAAACGGGGATAAAAAATGCAACATTAAGGAAGCTATTGAATGGATATGTGGATCTTGGGATGACATCAGTCAATCCACAATAGGCAACTGTTGGAAACATTCAACCCGTTCAGTAGACGATGATTCAGCTCCAGAGGATGCCGATTTAGAAGAAGAGAATCCAAACGAAACTCAGCAATCGGAGTTAGAAGAAATTTGGAACGCCACAAAAAAGAAAACTTCGATTTCAGATGAGGTTGATTTGATCGATTATCTCGGTGCAGATGACAACGTCCTAACATGTTATGAACTGACAGAAGAAGACATCGTTCAATCCATTAAAGACGACAGGAGTGATGCTGATGACGAAAGCAGTGAAAATGAAGAAACTGTGGTAGAAGACAATGCGCCAATTGTTACTTCAACAGAAGCGTTAGCGAGTTTGGAGACATTGCGATAATTTATTAATTCACAAAATAATGCGCCGGACTTGATTTTTTCAAGCATTCACCATCTTCAAAACTACTTAGTTTCTAATGTGACGACTAACCTTGTACAGAAAAAGATCCTGGACTTTCTAAAATAAAATTTTTATTTCTTTGCAATCTGTTTTTTAAAGGTGATTGCTTCCCTAGAGGTAAGTCAATTTTTTTCATATTTTAGATGATAGTAGCATCCACGTTCTTGAAAAGCAGTTTTTCATGGTTGGTTTTGATAATTTCTTAATCTAATTGTTTCTTATGTTCAATTTTGAAAATTCCGTTACAACGAAATATCCGTTATAACGAAAAAATTTTACGGTCCCGTGAAGTTCATTGTAACGAGATTTTACTGTATTTCTATAACCATCCCGTATAAATGAGAGACATAAAAAACATATAAAGATGTATTCATATTTGCAACCATAGAAACCACCGTCTGAGTTCAGACATTTAGTATATGCAGATATATATATTCCATTGCACTGAATAAAATATTTCCTCTAACGTTTTAAAGCGCACTTTCAGCTCTCTAGTGTAACTTCTGAAGTTACCCGAAAGTGGTGCACCCCCAAATGCTGCAACAGCTGTTTAAGATGGCATCTTTCTCACTTCACGGGAGAACCTTCTGTGCGCAATCCCAAACCCAAAACCGGAAATCTTCGGTAGGTTAGACACTGGTTCAAAGGATTCGGGTACCAACCGAAACCAGACACAGATTTTCATTTCCCCCGTTGCAGTCTGTCAATTAAAATACGGCAAGTAGGACCCTCTCCGCCTTTTCTTAAGAGGGAACGGCCCCTCCAGAGAAATCAGGGAGAAACGCCGGCGATAATTTCATTAATTAAAGTCCCTCCTTCCCTCGCCAAGTTTAAAACGCAGTTAGGGGAGTTAGTGCTCGGCGCAGTAATCACGGGTGATGGTTAGAAATGGCGAATAATAAAGCCATCCGCGGGTTCAAGGTAGAGAAAATTCTGCCGGATTTTCTAGAGCGAGAAGCAGGTCTCTGCAGCGGATTCTTGTGGTCGAAAATTCGGGATCCAGAGGAAGATGTGAAGGGGTGTAGGAGATTATGGGGGTTGGATGGATTTACAAGTGGGTTTATGGATGGCTTTGTCCTTTTGGTGGGATTGGGTTCGTTGGAAGGTGAGATCATGCGGAAAGACTTTAGAATAATCATGAAATAGAGACGGGAATAATTAAACTTTGTTTTACGCTTATGGATTACCGATATTTTGAAACTGAAGGAATGAGAGTCGGTAATTATATAGCAGACGAGAAATTTCTGCCTCTTTCAGATTAAATAATGTTTATATGTGTATATATTTTTGAACATTCAAGGTATTTTAGATGACTTGCAAGTTTTCAACTTCAAACTTGTGTAAGGAAATATCAAAATTTTTCCCAGTTACAACAAACTTTTTTAAATTTGTGTATGGAAACCAAAAAGAAAAATCTTTAGTCAAAATATTCCGGATTATAATAAAAAAAAGAACTTGTATCTGTATATATATCGGTAATTATACAGCAGGCAAGGAATTTCTGTTTTTTATGGATTAAACAATATTTGTATGTGTATATTTTTTTCTGCATTCTAATCATTTCAGGTAATTTTGCAAGTTTTCAGTTTAAAGGAATGTGAAAATGCTGTGAGAAATGAAAAAGAAAAATCTTTCGTCGAAATTCTCCTAATTATAATAGAAAAGAACTTGTATCTTTATATGTGTGTTATCTATATTTATTGGTAATTATATACCAGGCAAGGAATAATGTCTGCTACAGATTAAACAATATATAAATAAAAAAGAGCTTGTATCCATATATCTATGTCTATTATTAATGTACAGGGCGACATGGTTGATTTAGATCTATTTAATTTGGTACAAAAGTATATATTGGATAGAAATAGTTTTTGAATAACTTTTTTGAAATTCTTTTTTAAAGTCTTCATTAAAAAAGAAATTTTTAAAAAAGTCCTACTGACGTTACAGAATATAACTTACAAAAATATGATTGCATAAAAAAAAAATTTCATCTAATTTAAATCTTTTCATCCCTATATATATATATATATATACTTGGCATTTAAAAAAATATGCATAGTTTGAAATTTTGCTTTTTATTAGTGCATTGATAATTTTTAAAATTAAATGCTGCTATTTCATAGCTAAGAGTCTAGGAATAAAAATTCCATTCGTTTTTGTTTTTTGTTTTTTTCAGATTCCTTCACAATGTCACAAATAATTTATTTGCTTTCTCATACAATTTCATTGCAAAATAAATAATCATATCCAGCTGTCAAGAAAGTAAATCAAGTATGCTGACCTATTGCATGTCTTATCCTTCTGGGGATACCTCAAAATAGAGCTGAGATGCTTCAGGTATGGTTGCTGGTCTTCACCGCCCTAATAAACACAATAAGAGACGGGGTTAGCTACTTGTCATCGTTGAAAGGACGCACTTCCCACAGGAAGGTTTGCACCTTGGCCGGTGATGGCCCTTAGAACTCTATTACATTTTCCTTTCGTGTTGCTGTAGTAGCATTAAATAAGATAAACTGCAACTACATAATAGCTAATACAGATATCAATTCTTTTCATGCTTTATGGGCACATAACTTATTACTAATAAAATATATTAGTGTTTATCAGAATCCTGTAATCACAAACAAACTATAAGTCTGTTTCTGTAAATCGGCACAAGTTTTCAGTTCCTGCATAGTAGTTAGCTTACTAAGCCAAATCCGTTTCCAAAACTGAACTTAAGAAAGTTCAGTGTGTTAATCGATTTAGTTATATTAACCTTCCAGCTGGCGCGGCCTTCTTACCAACATGAAAGGTCGTACGTATTTCCCACATACGCTATAGTAAATTGCAAATTTTCAATAGCGTAATTATTAAAATTATATGGTAAATAGCTTAGGATTAATAACTACAATCATTTTAAACATTTTTTACTTAAAAAGAAGTAGAAATAATATAAACATAGATTGCAATAACAATATAAAATGACCACAGGTTAACTGAACTGATTTAAAAATAATATAATTGAAATTGTCGATATTTTGACAGAACAATTTGCATATTAAATATGGAAATGCAAAAATACAGAATTTATGTATAAAAATGAAAAAGTAATTGAAAGTTAGATATGAAAAGGAAAAAAATTATTTCATTGTTGTTTCATTATAGCGTTGCAATTTGTGCAAATATGTTTAGTGTGCTCCAAACATATAAATTTCTGTCAAATCTCACAACCGAACCTCATGATTCTAGTCCGCTTTTCTTTTTAAAAAGGGTTTTTCCCTGATGTCGCATCTTCCACATCTTTAATACCAAGTTCGGCTTTTCTCCTTAGGAGCTTTAATTTTTGCTCATTTTTTAGAGATGTGTGTGCTTTTTTTCAACATTTTCCTTCGTAAGTGCATTTGCCAGCAAACTTCCACGCAACACCATTAGAAGGGCGATTGACCAAGACGGATTTAACGTGCATCAGACCCGCTTATATGACGATTCATCAATAGAAACAGTTCCCGAACCAGAAACCCTCCAATTCCGGGACTGACACCTTACCACTAGATTACCGGGATCCTAGTCTGATAATCGGATAAAGAGAATAAAAAATAAAATTTATACTAGAATCGTTGTCTCGTAAATAAAGATAAAAAGTACATTCAGAGTTAAGATTTCAAATCAAGCTCTTTTGTGACTTTTTTTTAGTTTGTTTTAATGCATTTTAAAAATACAAATATGCGACAATGAGTTTAAATTCACAGTTTTTTTAGTTACTTTCGATCGATATAGGAAAATCAATATTTAGAATAAGGCAGGCGCAAATAAGTTACAGAAAAGCAAACCAAACTGTCCATCATTTTCTCTTATCAAGCAGCTTAGTTATTAATTAAAATGCATTCTACTACCATAAAAATGAATTCTTATATACATGATGAAACAAACCCATTGTAATTAACCCGTTCACTGCCTTGGTTTACAACTATGATTCAGATAATCTATCTATCACATGATCCCATCTCTGCTGTTCTGTACTACGCCCTAACAGGAGTAGAGAATGGATTGTCTAAATTGATAATATGAATGGCCTAAGTTAATAAGTATGAATCACGGTCAAATCACGCGGCATCCAACTTGTTAATACCACATAGTTGTCTGATTTCAGCTAGCTTCTCTTATCTGTTTGATTCTGAAGCACCCTTGCCTATGAGCAACTTCAAACATTAAAGTCCCTTTGATAAGTAAATGCCATAGGCACAGCAGATGGCTTTTGAAAAGTGGCTATAAAACCAATTTAATTTGGCCCTATGAGAAGCCGTTGGAGAATTGTTTGTCTAATTAGATAATAGGTGTGGACTAAGTAGATAGTTATGACTCACAGGCAAATCACGTGGCATCCAACTTGTTAATGCCATATAGTTGTCTGATTTCAATCAGCTTCTCTGGTCTGTTCGATTCTGAAGCACCTTTGCTAAGCCTATGAGCAGCTACAAACATTAAAGTCACTTTGATAAGTAAATTTCATAGGCACACCAGATGGCTTTTGAAAAGTGGCTATAAAACCAACTTATTTCAGAGGCCTTAAAACAAAAGAAACTAAATTTCAAAATCAATTCAACTCCAGGAATTTACAACATCACATTTTGAAAGCATTATTCCCCAACTTAGCATAAGACGCACGTGGTAAAATTCATGCAGGTTGCCACAGAGGTGCACTCTTCTAGGGGAAGTGTGTATCTTTAATCTCTTAATACGCCCATCCCCATCCCCAGCTTTTTATGTGTACACTTTTTTTTATCCACCCTCCAGTTTCACTTCATTTGCTAACACCCGCATTTCGCTGGTGGCAGACGAGAGCCCTGCTATAAATCGACGGAATACTCACATAAACTTTCTCATTTTAATATCCTTTTATATAAAAAATATATATAAATATAAAAGGAAGCTCCCATTTATTGTATTCCTCCCAACCCTCCCGCGAAAAGGAAGTTCGAACGTTTACAGTCGCCACTTACAGAGATTGGAAGCTGCGAGTGTTTTTCGCCATATTTAACTTATCCGCCATCAAACTTTTCTGCCGTCTTCTCCATTGGCGGTAATAAAGTCCTCTCCCCATACAAGTTTAAACACGCCTGAAAGAAAGAAAACATGCCGATCACGTGATCAGTAAATAAACATTCGATTCGCCGATCGACAGCTGGGGTGGTCGGTTGAGCAAATATAGATATATCTATCTGAATTCTCTTCATTTAGTTAAGTGCTTAGGAGGAAAAGGGATGGGGAAAAAGATGCGGGGGATGTTGAAGAAGCAACGCGTCATTCATTATTGCTTTGAAGGAATGTTCTGATGAAAAATGTTCTGTTCGCATCTCTTTCTTGTTGTATGTTTATGTTCTTTTTTAATCTATAATAAATCGTAATTTTAATTTTTGTGCCAATAATCAAAACAGCGTGCCAATTTTATTCATTACTAGTTGGTACAGGGCCCTCTAATATTTCTAACTGTATGCGTATATTTTGAATAATTACTTTTATTCGGACACTGGATGGCAACCATTCAATGGAAACGTTTGATACATTTTTTTCTAAATAAGTTATAGCATTTAACATTGTATTTTTTAAAAAAATTCTGTGAAAATCAGAAACTATAAAACAAACTAGCTGGTAGCCGGTGCTTTGCCTCAAAAAATAATTCTGGAAATATCGTTTGAAATTGAAAACAACTATATTCTTTGATTAGGAATGATAGAAAGAATAGAAATTATTTTTGGATCGGAGATGAATACATTCATTGAAACGGAATGATATTTTATGGAGAAGTGTAAATAGTATTTATTATATTCTTTCTTACTTTATATTCAAGGGCTTTAGGGTAGACGGTATTTGTTTCTCCGTCTTCAGCAGAAACAAATAGATTTCTTGACTGTCCGAATCGTAAGCATCCAGCATACAACTGGTTATGTGAGAAACATGGATTTTTTAGGTTCAGTCCGCACATTTAAAGTACAAGTAATAAGTAGTCAAAGGAATGTTTCAGAAAGAAATGAAAAGACTGTTCAAAATGAAAAGACTGTCAAATTAATGAAAAGAATGTTCGGTCTCTTTCTTGTAGTATGTTTATGTTCATTTTGAATCTTTAATAAATCGTAATATTAAATCAGTAGTTTTAATTTGTGCTAATAATCAAAACCGCATGTCAATTTTATTCAATACTAGCTGATATCCGCCGCGTTGCTGCCACAGAAGAAATAACCTCGGATATATCGTTTGGAATTAAAAATAGTTATCTTGCTTAGTTAAGAATGATATCTATTTTCTTGTTGGCAATGAATACATTCATTGAAATTGAAGAATACATAAAGGATAAAAAGTATTTATTCTATTTTTATTATTCTATTCTATAAAAAAATATTCATTTATCTATATTCGATTTGAGTATTCTTTTAGAATTGCCAATCTTGGTGTTCTCTCAGAATGGTAATGAAAGAAACTATTTATGGTATCTCTTGATTTGTTTAATATTCGTTTCGAATCATTCGTTTAATTTTCGTTCGAATTATTCGTTTAATATTCGTTCGAATTATTCGTTTAATATTCGTTCGAA
>JAPMOQ010025622.1:301176-314232 GCA_026543055.1 Argiope trifasciata
TGTGTGTGTGTGTGTGTGTGTGTGTGTGTGTGTGTGTGTGTGTGTGTCTTTGATACATTATTTACAAGATGTTCCATACAATAAAAGAAAATTCGAATAAATATTCCATAAATATTCAGCAACACATATCCTAGTTTCACAGTTCATAACTGAATACAAATGTATAATGCTGCAAACTGTCTAACAATTCATACTTCTACATTTAATTATTATTTAATTAACAATAAATGCTAATCAAATATGGAACATTTAAAGATAACCATCATGGATCATATATCTACATATATATAATTGCAACTTGATGAATGCCATAAATTAAAGAAAATTTACTCTGCTTTACAAAAGTTATTCTTCAATATAATTAAGGGAAAATATTATAACAAAATTAAAATAATTATTTAAGCATATTTGAAGTCCATTGCTGCGAGTCATGCGATGTACGTGACAACACAAAAGTGAAGAAAACAGAACATAATAAATACAGAGTCTCAAAAGACGCTTTACGGTTTTGATAACTGAGTGCTTTCTTTCTATTTTTTTAAAGAATGCAATCTAGTCTCTTCGAAATCTTTTCCACGCTTTTAAGAATTACGTTTTTTGTTATTCATAACTTTTCTGCGTTTTAGAGTAAAAACCGGAACAAAAATATTTTATTCATCTCGACTTTTAAGGCGTTATTTTCAAGTGCCTCGAAAATAAATGTTACAACCTTATTTTTTAAAAAAGTTCTAGGAAAACTTCGAATTTATTTCTGCTGTTATCACTTCTTTGAACTCGGCTTTTGAAATTAAAAACTTAAATTTTTTTGCATGCGTTTGCGTTAATTAAAAACCTGGATTCGCTAAAATTTTTAAATTTTTCAAATAATTAAATAATTACATAAAAGTCAAAGGCTTCATTATAGTCATAAGGAATTGCCATTTCGGGAATCTGGAATTTTGTCTGCTATATTTGTAATTTAAAAGAAGGGAAAAAATAGCGTTCCTTCTAGAGCCCTCCCCCCCCATTATTTTGTATTGAGGTGTATCTCTACTTAATACTACATGGCATAGAAGATTTTTCTAGCTCAAGATTTAATTAATTCTCATCAAAACATAGTTTTTACATTTTATAGTTTATATCATTAGAGTTTTTTATACATTCCCTTTTATTTCCAAAAAGGAAAAATTGCAAATAAATTTACAACTCAAAAACGCTGTTTCTACATTATGTAGTTTATATCATTGCAATTATTTATGAGTTCCTCTTGATTTCAAAGAAGGGAAGTTTAACTTCCACTTAAAAAAACATATGAAATGTAACCGCTGTCTTATGAAATATAATTTTAATATTTCAGTAAAAAAACTTTTTTTTGAATGATAATAATCTTTAAATGTAACTTTATCTTTATTTGAAAAGGATTTTTTTTTCCTCGTTACTATAAACAAGCATGTTTTTTTTAAGCCGTCAAGTAATTATGGTAGAAAGGAATTAAATAAACTTTGCGAATGCTCTAAATTATTTTGCTTTTAAATGTAAAATTTAATTTCTGATGTTACTAATACTGAAATATGGAAACATCTTGCCATCTAAATTGGAGTAATAGATAAAAAAGCTATCTTATTTTGTCATCTAATTAATATGCTGCTGAGTTTCCCTGTTTCAATAGCGGTTTTTGCTGAAATAGAATGTTTGACTGAATGCGAATATAAAAATTTTGTTTTAAATTTAAAATAAAATTTCTTACGTTCTTGGAGAAATTGCCATCATATGACAAACCAAATATTTTCCTTCAAATTTTCCTCTCTAATGTGTGACAGAAAATGTAATTTTTCGGATTTAAGATTTACTAGGCATTCAAAAACTATCAATTTTTACAGCAGGCATTTTTACATGAAGATTGACCATTAAAGATGGGTCTTTGATAGTGAATTTTGAAATAAGAAAATGATGTACCAGATTTTATAGTACCCGTACATGAGAGAAATTTCATGGAACTTGTAATAAGTCGTACATAGCATGTAGGTACGCTACGTAAAAGTAGTATTTGAATGCAAAAGTTTGTAAGAACAATAATTTGTAATTCCTGTAAGTTTTGAAGTTTGAGTTTGCAGATTAAAGCAAAACGCAAATCTCATATTTTTAATTAAAATGTGTTCTTGTCTCATTACAATTTTGAATTTCATCAGCTTTGAGTTCAGCATTTTTCTTATGCTATTAACCATTTATTCAATCCTCTGACAGGACCCCAACCATCTTCTAAGGGCCCCACATTTATTTTCCTTCGCAGTTTAAAATCTAGATTTTGTTGTCAAAATTTGTTGTCAATGACTGCGATATAACTGAGGTTTCAATTTGTAAATGGCCCCTGAGTTACTTTTGTATTCACGGTGTATTTTGCATAAAAAGAATAATAAAGTATATTACTCTTTATATTTACGGTATTTCATTTATCCCTCGAAAAACATCTCGAATATGAGAATGGGAAGTATGTAAGTTGGTATGACTAACTTAGGCTTCAAACTAGAAAATGAATATCAGTTACTTTTGTATTTATGGTGTATTTTGGATACAAAGAATAGTAAAATATATTATTCTTTGCATTTACGGTATCTTATTTATCTCTTTTAAAACATCTCAAATATAAGAATGGGAAGTTGCGTGTGTAAGTTGGTATGACTAACTTAGGTTTCAAACTTGTAAATGACTATCAGTCACTTTTGTATTTACGGTATATGTTGTATACAAAGAATAATACAGTATATCACGCTTTGTATTTACGGTATTTTATTTATGTCTTGGAAAACCTCTTAAATATAAGAATGGGAAGTTGTGTATGAGAGTGGATTAGCATCGTACTTAACACGTTCACTACAATAACCCACGCCTGATATCAAGACTATCTATCGCATTAGATGCCCCCTTCTTTGCAATCTTTTAACTGTAGTAGAGAAGCTATCATCTAATAACATAGATTGTTTGGTACAATTACGTATTATTTGTAACGTACAGGTGCGTCAGTGGCAGCGAGTGCATTAAAGTACAATAATGAGATAATTCCGATAACGTCATATACCACCTTCGGAAAGAATTGGTGTATGAGGCAGTATCGGTTATTTTGAAACTAATGGCTGTATTCCACGTTATGATCATCGAAGTAGCCTATCCTAGATACAATCCTCATTGATGAATGGCAATCAAGATGGGAAAATAATGAAACAGGCCGCTTTACTTTCAATATATTTACTCAAGTAAAAAGAAATAGATGCATTGACAATAAATATTTAGCCCAGTTAACCATTAACCATGGTTTTTCCCCGCATTACCTTAAAAGATTCAATCTGAGGAACTGTAGTTGTAGATGTGGTAATGAATATGACGATATTCCCCACTACATTTTCCATTGCCCTATTCTTCAGCACCTCAGAAATTTTATTAAACCACATCAACTTATCACTCAAATTTTGTCAAATAATAAACTGTCTTTTGAAGCCCAAAATATTTTGGATTTCCTGTTTCACAACGAAAGCAAAATTTTCCAAACGGAATAATAATTTCTCCTATTATCGCCTATCTGAATCGCCTTGCACTCCATTTTTTTTCTTTTTGGCAAAAGGAAAAGAACTCTTTCTCTGTTATACCTTGTGACAAATCATTTTTAGTGTAAATGTTTTTTACCAGTTTTAGACTTTAAATGGACTTTATTTTTTGCCTTTCATCAAAGTTTGAAAGAAATTCAAGAAATTCAAGCCCTGCCAAAAGTGGAGAATATTCTGTTTGTAAAATTGCAGGAAGAGCTCTGTATCTGAAGCTTTTTGTTCCGGATAATGGACTATTCTTTATTTATATTTTTATATTTATTTATATGTTTTTATTTAGTTATTTATTATTATTTTTCATTTTTTTATTTTTTGTCTTTCCCTTTCAGCTTTTTTTCTTTCTCTTTGCTTTTTTTATTTTTTTTTATTTATTTATTTATTTTTTTTTTTTGGCTCAGCCTTTAGCTTCTCTTATGCACGTGTACAAGATACAAAAGTTATGTTTGAATAGCGAGTCTTTTGGTCGCTATTTAAATTAGATTTTTTTAATTGTAATTGTAAGCTTTTCACCGGTGTAACGCCACTTTGGGCACACACCTAATCATCATCATAATACATCATAATACATCCTAGATACAAAGTATCATTTATAGTATAGAATGTACATAAAAAAAGGTTTGCATTCAGAGAAAAAAAAAGTTAATTGTTATTATTTTATTTTAATGAAACTTTCAATAAAAACAAATAAAATAAAAATTTTAGTTTACTTAACCAAACTATAACGAGTATATTACTGTTTGTATTTACAATATTTTATTTATTCCTCCGAAAACATCTCAAATATTAAATTGGAAGCTGTGTATGTAAGTTGATTAACATTTAATTTTAAGGTATATAATGAAATAATTTCTATAACGTCACATAAAATCTTCGAAAAGAATTGGTGCACAAGGCAGTATTGGTTGTTTTGAAACTAAAAACATTGTTCAACATTATGATCACGATTCCACCGAAGAACCGTCTTTTGCATTTTAAATCTGTCAGGCCAAATGTCCTCCCGCTGGTGTAGTGTGGCATGGAGATGGGAGTGCCAGCTCAAATGTCGTCCTCAGGTTCAAAATGACAAGGTCCATCCCAAAACAGCACTAGTGTTGCTTCAAAATAGGACGTTTATATAACTAAACTAAACTAAACCACGTTAGGATCATAGAAGTGACCTAGCCTGAATCCAAAATATCATTTATGGTATATAACTTACATAAAAAAAAGTTTGCATTCAGAGAAGATATTATTATTTTATTTTAATGAAACTTTCAATAAAGACAAATAAAGTAAAAAATTTCTTCATTGAACCGAAATTTGCAAGGTGTGTTTTGAAATCTTTTGGTCTATTGTCTCAAAATAGTCCTAGTGTTGTTTCAAAACGCGACGTTTATATAACTAAACTAAACAAAATCACGTTATGATCTTAGAATTGTCCTAGCCTGGATCCAAAGAATCATTTATGGCATATAACTTACATAAAAAGGTTTACATTCTGAGAAAAAAAGTTAATTGTTATTGTTTTATTTCGATGAAACTTTCAATAAAGACAAAATAAAGTAAAAATTTTCTTCATTTAACCGAAATTTGCAAGATGAGTTTTGAAATCTTTTGGTCTACTGTCTCAAAATAGTCCTAGTGTTGCTTCAAAATGCGACGTTTATATAACTAAACTAAACCACGTTATGATCATAGAATTGACATAGCCTGGATCCAAAGTGTCTTTTATGGTATATAATGTTCATAAAAAAAGTTTTGCATTCAGAGATAAAGAGTTAATAGTTATTATTTTATTTTAATGAGACTTTCAATGAAGACAAATAAAGTAAAAAAATTTCTTCATTGAACCGAAATTTGTAGGATGAGTTTTGAAATAGTTTGGTCTATTGTCTCAAAATAGTCCTAGTGTTGCTTCAAAACGCGAAGTTTATATAACTAAACTAAACCACGTTATGATCATAGAATTAACATAGCCTGGATCCAAAGAATCATTTATGGTATATAACTTGCATACAAAAAAGGTTTGCATTCAGAGAAAAAAAGTTAATAGATATTATTTTATCTTAATGAGAATTTCAATAAAGACAAATAAAGCAAAAATGAACCGACATTTGCAAGATGAGTTTGATCTATGGCATTTCCATTGCATTCTACGCCCCACAATTCACACTCAGAACCACCATCCCCGAATAAATTCCATTCCCTGTTGTCCCTCGATTCACGATTACATTATGAATCGCTCGAAGCAAAGATCGCACCTAAGTCTCTCTTACGTCATCCCGACGCCGTATCCTTCAGCAAACATTGCCAGCACCTCCGTATCTGACAGCGAAAACATAACAATTATTTTAACATATGTATTACTCCCCTCGAGTTTCCATGACACAGCAAGTTCTGTATCTCCATCTCCCCCTCTTCGTAAGCAAACGATGTCTGCTGCTATTAGCAAAGATCATTCCGGACCCGTTCAATGCAGAATATCTCGGTAGTGGGAGGGGTGTTAGGAAAGTTTGGCGGCTGCCCCCCCCGACACACATCCCTCGCTACCAGCCCGAGGCTAAGGAGATCCTCTACCAACCTTCAAAAGATTTCCGGGTCATAGAAAATTTCACCCTGTAACAGAAGTTTTATATTTTTCTTTCTTCTACGCAGCCTCAGCCAATATAATGGTGCATGTGAGCGAGGGAATTTTCGCCTACTACGGGCGCCCTCCCCCCTTCATTTTTTTGTGCATTTATTTTGTTTTTATTGTTGTGGCTTCCCCCCTTAAACCCTATTCTTGTTATCGTGTCTTTTTTTTTTCTTTCTCTTTTTTTAACCGATCCGAGAGATATGAATTGCGATGTCCCAAGGCAAATTATTATTGGCAAGTTTTTGTCGGTTTTTTCTGGGGGAGGCGGGGGGAGATCTCCTATCGCTTTTCTGCGCCAACAAAAGGGGGGCAGAATGGGAATTTTTTTTTTCTTCTTCTGAGGTTACCGGCTTTGACCAAAATGAACGGGGGGAGGAAAGATCGTTTGAAGGGGGGAGGGTTGAGAAAAGGGGTGCCACCATATACGGGTACAGGAGCATGAACTGTTCCTGTTCGCTCTTTTGTGAAGCTCGATGGGTGATTTGTATTCATAAGCGATGCATTATGAGCGTGTTGAAAACCGCAAAATGTAGATAGAACCAATGTGAAGTTTGCTACAACAGACTGGAGTCCTATCAGATTTTACTATCAGCACCAAGTATTGGGAGAGTATGTTATACCACGTAAAAAAGAACTTGATTTTCATATATACAGCCACTTTTTCATAAACATGTCTTTGTTATTATAATCAAAAACATGATATGGTGCTAGTAATAACACATGTCATATCATTTTGCATACAATTATTCTTGTAAATGTAAATGCGATATTTAATAAATGCATGGAATATTTAGTATAATCATGTTTTTAATAAATCTAAAGTTAGGATGTGTGTGTAAAAAGTGAAATAAATTTTGGTGCCATTTCTACACTTTTGCAAGTTTCTTCGAAAAGTAGATGGTTTCTTCGAAGAAGCTTGCATAAATGCATAAAATGTACTCTTCAATAAACTTCCATAAATCGAAAATATATTCTTTCTTCAAAGAGTAGATGTTTTTTTTAATAATAAAATTAAAGAATTTGATCAGTGATTCTAAATTTTGTTTTTTATGGTTTGTAGGGAAGAAACTAGCTTTTTTAAAATTATTAATCCCAGGTTTAGCATGAGGAAAATATAGATAAGATTACAAAATCAGGTAGGAATAACTAAATATAGCTGTTAACGTACAATATTTGAATCAGAAATTCCAAATTAGAGTACCAAAGTATTGTTGGACAAATGATAAAAATGAAATTGAATAAGAAAATGAACATTATACTTCAATTAATAGAAGGACTAGTCATCACCTTGTTCTCAATAATGCACATTATGAAGTTACTCGTTAAATGAGTAGTTATTTTTACTCCTCATTTCAAAACATTTTAATTTTAATTTTATTTTTTACTGTAGTAACTTAAAGAATAAAATATAGTTTTATGTATTTTGAAAATGGGGAAAAGATGACATAAATAATAAATTTCTTCACAAATCAGCCGTAATTAATAATTAATGACTTAATTTTCAAATAAAACTTCAATTAATAGCCTGACTAGTAATCATCCGGGTCTTAATACATTATATAATGTGTATACATTATGAAGTTACTCTTTAAATAAGTTGTTAATTTTACTCTTCATTTCAACCATTTTTATTTAAAATTGATTTTTTATTGTAGTGACATAAAGAATAAAATATGTTTCCAGGTGTTTTTAAAATGGAGATAAATGACTTAAAAATAAATTTCTTGATAAGTCATCAGTGATTAATAATTAATGACTTAAATTACAAATAAAAACAATTAGGGATCATGATAGATTATAAAAAACAAATAATATAAAAATTAAGCCAATCCTTACTTAGGTCACTAAATTTTTTATATTTTAGTAAATACTTTTAATAAAATAATTATAAATTATTTAATTGAATAATTCAATTAAATAATTAATATAAATATGTATGTATATATAGCCTAATCACAACATGAAATGACAAAAGAATTTTTTTTTCTCTAGCGATCTGCACGCTTCAGCACTAACGGTATTTATTCCTAAATTTATATCCTGCTAAATATCTTCACAAGATTTGAAGTCGCATTCTTCATCACCGTGTGAAAAGTATCAAAATCCTTGCCTTTTACCGATTAAGCTACTGCCCTTGATTTAAAATATACTTAGGAACCGCTAAAACTTTATTCAAAGTATGAAAAATGGGTTAAATTTATCAATGAATTAATAATTGAAGGAAAAAACTGTATTAACATCGTCATCCACTACAAGTTTATAAAAATGTATTTGAACTTGAGTGGATGAATTATAAACGTTTGATTAACGATTGAAAATTTGAACAAGATATATAAATACATATGAATAGGAAGAGTGTGGACTAAGAGTAGAATAACTCACGAGGCATTCATGAAGGAATATTTAGTCATTGAATGAAGAGCTATTAAAAGGAAACGGCCAGTTTCAATAACACTGGTGGGAACTGTGGTTGAGTTCTAAAGGCCATCACCGGCTAAGGTTCGACTCTTCCCTAAGGAAGTCTGCCCCATCGTCAATAGGAGGAGTTAGATCCGGAGCTTTTCGAGTGTCCTCCAGGGCGGCGAGAACCAACCACCATGTCTGAATCTTCTCATCCTCATTTATGGGTGCCTCCTTGAGGAATTAGTCTTTCAGAAGAATTTCATAGATTAATTAATTAATCTCATCCTCATTCATTCTCATCCACATTTCTGAGTTCCTCCTTGATTAATTAGTCTTTCAGAAGAATTTCATAGATTAATTAATTAATCTCATCCTCATTAATTCTCATCCTCATTTCTGAGTTCCTCCTTGAGGAATTAGTCTTTCAGAAGAATTTCATAGATTAATTAATTAATCTCATCCTCATTAATTCTCATCCTCATTTCTGAGTTCCTCCTTGAGGAATTAGTCTTTCAGAAGAATTTCATAGATTAATTAATTAATTTCACGTCTTATGAATTTCCTAATATTGTCACGTTGATAGAACTCAAGGAGACGCAGGAAGTAGAGTTAAAACAATTTATTAGCTCAACTCTGAACTAAGAATACTGTGACTGAGAGATCCTCAGCTATTATGCAAGTAGGGAAAGTTCCAGAATACCTTTCTGGAGACAATAAAAAAAATATCGGGTAAATTAAAGAAAAGTCCCGAATCTTCTGGAACACGCAATCAATAAAAAATACTTAAACAAATTTTATGTCTAAGGAGATTCGAACACATGAGCTCCTGTCTATGAATCCAGAGTCATAACCATTCAGCTATGCAGATTCGACAATGTTTCGTTTCAAGGCGGGAATATTAAAATATATATATTAACAAGGTTCGACCTAAGTACTAACATGAAGGGCACCATAATTACAAACAGAGAATCACGAACATCCTAAATATTCTCAATCACTTTTGAATCAATGTTTCTAAAAGTAATCTCATACGAAAAATCTCAAAAGACGTCAAGAAATAAAATTTTAAAGCGAAATAATGACGTTACGCACAAATCTTTTAATTGCACCACAGTTACCACTCATTTTAACAAATGTTTTAAATTCTTAGAACATTTCCAAAAGCGGAACTATCTGTTTCCCTGTAGTTTCTTTTTAAACGAAATAAAAGCCAAAAACCTTCCAGTTATCAAAAATAAAAGCATTCCAACTCTTAAATGAAAGTAATCTCGTTTATCAAATCCAATGTCCTCCTCCCGAAAACTTCTTCCTCTTGAAAAGCAGGAACCCTTCCCTTTAAAAATGAATTTACCACCCAGATCGAATTAATGCAAAGTCTCTAACCAAGCGAGAATTCATCCTCTTGAAATGTTTCAGAATCGTGAGAATACCTTTCCTCCTTTTAAATAAAAGTCCCGAAATTCAATATCATTTTTAAAAGCTTTACCGTTGGAAAATTCCAACGGAACTGTGCAGAAACTCCCAGCAGGATAACAGCAAAACTTCTTTCGAGTACTTCGGAAAGAGGGGGAGAGAAGAACCTGCAAAATCTAAAAGCGTCTAAAATTAATCTCATTTAACTAGGCGTAAACAGCATCCGACTTCCGCCATTTTTATTTTTCTAACGTCCGTTAAAAATTCCGACCAAAAGAATTGCGAAAATGCAGTGAAAATGGCGCACATATTTTTGTCATTTTTTTCTTAACTTCTGTAGGAATGCCGAGTTAAAATATCTTGGCCTAAATAATTTATCTTTTAAATTATATCCCTCACTTGTTCTGGGAATGGAAATTAAAGCGGCTAATTATTGCCCAAGAAATCTTCGTTGGAAGTGTCTCAAAAAGCAATATATCTGTTTTAGTTTGCTTAATTTTGAATTATCATAGCGAATTAACGTCGGAGAGTTGGGAGGACATATTAAAAATCTCTCCCTAATCACGCAACGATGAGCAAATAATCCCATTATTTTGATTAATTAGGAACAAGAGTTTTCCGTCGTTAATTATAAAAGGAAGTTGACGTTGAAATTGAATAATATCAAAATGCAGTAAGAAGGTTTAAGATTTTTTTGCTGTTTTTTTTTTTTTTTTTTCCAATTTAGTTTGTCAGTCGTGACTTTTAAATCATTAAAATAAAGAATAAACCATTTCTTTATGGAGAAAAAAAGATTTTTTATTTTTATTTTTTCAAATGTATAAGGAAAAATAATTCGTTATGCAAAATAAAATGCCCCAAATAACGCAATTAAGTTAAAATTTCTTAAGGCGCTGTGAGTTGTTTTGTTTGTACCGTCGCTTTTTCTGATGCAAACGATCATTACCTCTTGAAAGATCTCAAATTTCCGAAATAATAAGTCGATAATTCGACGCCTACCGACTCATTTGGCCGTCATTACCGAAATCATGGTTTCGAATCCAACGTTTGGATTCTTCACAGGCAAAAAAGAATGCATTTATTCGTATTCAAATCATTTTTTTTTCTTTCTTAATTTTTGCTGCTGTATTTGGAAAGAGAATAGCAATTGTATTTTGAAACCTAGAAATCCCTTAAATATTTTCAATAGATAATTTGTTATTTTGAAAAGAAAGCATATTAAAGAAGGACAAGATAACAAGCGTTTTGTTTCATTGTTTGTCTGCAGAAAGAACCCGACCTCCTCACATGTATTATTATTTTTCAGATTACATATATACAAGAACAGAAGAATTAAGTATGTAAGAGACTGAATTGCATCTCTTAAATTTTAATGAGTTCTTTGAAATTAACCCTTAAATTAATAATAAAAGCATATTTTTCAAAAATTGTTGAGGACTATTTTCAACAATTTTTTATAATTTTAAAGTTAAACAAACAAACAAATATGTATTATTATTTTATAGTTATTTTTTAAATTATATATATATATATATGAATAGAATAATTATGTATGTATTAGACTGAATTGTATCACTTAAATTTTAATGACTCCTTTGAAATAGATTCTGAAATTAATACTGAAAGCATATTTTTCACAAATTGTTGAGAAATATTTTCAATTTTTTTTAAAATTTTAAAATTAAACAAACAAATGTAGTCCAATTCTACATGGGGTTGGGTCGGTCTAACGCCACTTGGTCATACCAAGCAAGATGAGAGCAGCTCTTTCAAATGAAGGCAGAGGTGTGCGCCTTTCGCTGTTGTATTGCTGTATTGCATTTATTTTATTTTAGAGAGTTTTGAGTTGCATAACGACTTTTATTACTTCAAATAAATACAACTGAAATAAAGTACATATAAAGTATTAATTTATTTTTCATTCCTTGCATTAATGATTTCTTTTCATCTTTCATTTTCCCTCTCACTCGTCCCCTCCCCTCTTTATTCTTCGGGTCGATCTAATGCCACTTTGTCATACCAAGCCGAATGAAATTTAGCTCTTTCGAATGAAGGCAGAAGTGTGCGCCTTTCGTTGTGAAAGAGCACCGTTCAGGTGAAAAGACGACTTTTGCTCGAACACACAGGGCACAACCCTTTTTAGGGGGTGGTCGAACTCATTCATTCATCAGTAAGTCAGAAGTTAGATCCAAATTAGAGAATGACTCATCTCTGTTTCAGTATAACCAGATGTATCATTTGTTATGGGAACTTGGCTAGTTCTACATTGTTTTGCCAATATAACTGTCCTAACGAGAAATTATTTGTTGCTTCGTGAATTAAAGATTCAGAAGGGATTCCACCTCCAGCTCGCTTATAGAACTATACTCGACAACCCCAGGAACTGTTAATGCTGTTCCCTAGGATCTCTTCACTCGCTCGTCATCTACTAAACCACTTTAGTCTAGCAAAAGATATATTCAGATAGTTTATTCCAAAATGTGATCAAAAAATGGAAGACATAAAAAAATTTAATCAAAAAGTAAACTTGAAAATTGAACCTTAGAAAAGTTCTTTGTAAATACAAATAACTTCTCATTTAAGAACTATATGCATCCACCACAGAAGCAAACTCCAAAAAAATTGTGCTTTGCTCACAATTTTTCAAATTTGGGAACTATACCACAGAAAAAGAGTTAAAAAAAAATTGATATTTACAAAAAAAAAATGTTTGAAAGCAGCTATATTCAAATTCAGTCCATTCCAAAACAGGATTTAAAAAAAGAAAGAAAAAATGTAAAGTAAAAAGTACGCTCTAAGCCTGAACCTTAGAAAAGTTCTTTGCAAACATAAACAAATTCTCATTTAGGAATTATATATATCCGCTCGAGAAACAAATTTAAAAAAAATAAAAAAAATTCCTTTAATTTTTCAAACGCTCTCGCTTGAAATCTTATCAAACCACGTGTTGATATTACTGAGCAAAGTAGAATAGTTACCAAATTGAGATTAACAAATTCAGCCTGATTTTGCAACAGGATTTAAAAAAAGAAAGAAAAAATGTAAAGT
>JAPMOQ010025622.1:314332-324605 GCA_026543055.1 Argiope trifasciata
ATACAGATGGCAGTAGTATCGCAGCGAAAAAGTATAAATGCGCAGTTTGTTTTCCAGAGCTTTCATTTCTGTTCAAGTTATTCATGTGAACAGGTTTTTCGTGATTTATGGCGGCACGACGAGAATTAATAGACTTTGAACGTGGAATGTTAGTTGGAGCTAGACGCATGGGTCAATCCATTGCGGATATCGTTAGTGAATTCCACATTCCGAGATCCACAGTATCAAGAGTGTGCCGAGACTATGAAATTTCAGGCATCACATCCCATCATGGACAGCGCAGTGGGCGACCACCTGCACTTAACGACCGAGACCGCCGACGTCTGAGTAGAATGGTCAATGTTAATAAACACGCAACACTTCGTCAAATAACTGCAGGAATCAATGTGGGACGTACGAGCTACGTGTCCGATAGAACTGTGCGGCGAAATTTGTCTTCCTTGGGCTATAGCAGCAGAAGACCGACTCGAGTGCCTTTACTGACAGTACGACATCACCTGCAGCGACTCTCCTGAGCTCGTGAGCATATCGACTGGTCCCTAGACCAGTAGAAAACCGTGGCGTGGTCAGATGAGTCACGATTTCAGTTGTTACGAGCTGATGGTAGAGTTCGAGTGTAGCGCAGACCCCACGAAACCAAGAACCAAACTGTCAGCAAGGCACTGTTCAAGCTGGTGGTGGCTGCATAATGGTGTGGGCTGTTTTTACATGGCATGGACTCGGTCCTCTGGGGCAACTGAACCGATCATTGACTGGAAATGGTTATGTTCAGCTGCTTACAGATCACTTGCAGCCATTCATGGACTTCACGTACCCATACAACGATGGGATTTTTATGGATGACAATGCGCCATGTCACCGGACCAGAACTGTTCGCGATTGGTCTGAAGAACATTCCGGACAATTCCAGCGCATGATCTGGCCACCTCGATCGCCCGATATGAATCCCATCGAACATTTATGGGACATCATCGAAAGGTCCGTTCGTGCCCAAACTCCTGCACCATCCACACTTTCACAATTATGGACGTCTATACAGACAGCATGGCTCAATATTCCTGCAGAGGACTTCCAACGACTTGTGGACTCCATGACACGTCGAGTTGTTGCACTTCGCCGGGCAAAAGGAGGACCGACACGATATTAACAGTCATCCCATGACTTTTGTCACTTCAATATATATATATATATATATATATATATATAATATCAATTAATTATAAATATAAATTGCTGTGATGAAATGAGAATATTATTATGATTAGCACAAATTACATAATAAATTTGCATTTTCAAACTAAATTCCTTACGGATAATTGTAGAATTTGCAATTATTTATAGTTACATCATTGTAGTTTTTCATCTTTAATTTAAATTTATTTTGAATAATTTCATACTTGATAAACAAGAGACATTGGAAATTTTCGATGCAACATATAAAAAAAAAGATTTAAATAAAATTTGCTTTTAATGATTTCTTTTAAATTTGGGGTGATTAAAAGTTCATTTATATATTTATTTCTTGCATTTTTCACTGTAATTTAAAGATATATAAATATTATTTTTATAATAAAATAATTCCTGAAATGTGTAGCTTAAAAAACATTTGAAATAAGTACAATAACCTTCTTTGTAAGATATTACTTTTAATGAACATTTTTTACATTAAGTCATGCCTAAGACTAACAAAAACAATGGCATTACTTATACAAAATACAAATAAATTGGTTTACTACAAAAAGAAGCTTATTTCTTTAGAATATCAACAGAAATATTTATATATAGGTAAATATTATTTTTTATAATAAAATAATTTCTGGTATGTGTGACTTAAAAAAAAACGCTTGAAATTTGTATAATATCTTTTTTGTAAGATAATAATTAAGAAAGTAAGATAATTTTAAGAAATTTTTTTACATTATGTCATGCATAGGTCTAACAAAAAACAATGGCATGGATTATACAAATTACAAATAAATTGGTTTAATAAAAAAGAAGCTTTTTTCTTTAGAATAACAACAGAAAAATATAATAAAAGTAAAAAACATTGTTTCGATTTCTCTAAATTTGTTCTATGATCACTTTTTGAAATTTTTGATATTAACTTCAGAAAATTTCTTTTCTCATCAGGATTCTATGGAAGAATTATGTGAGCCTACTACATATTAGAAAACGATGTTTTATGTTTGAGCAAAAAAGTTTGGAGAATGAGAGTGTGGCGCAGAAATCTCATTTTTCAAATAGTAATGACTCAAGTTTTTGAGATCTGCTTCAAAGTCTTCATTCATTCAACAGTATTAGATTAAAATTAGATTAACTTGTGAAATATGAACTAAGAAAGAAGCATTAGATTTGTGAAAGTTTAATATAAGTTTACATGTATCGTTATATTTAGGTTATATCGTCTCGTAGATAGGGATCAAGAAGATACAGAAGTAGAGTTGAATCAATTTATTAGCTCAACTCTGAACTTAGAACATTGTGACTGAGAGATCTTCAGTTTTTATACAAGTAAGATAAGTTCCAGAATACATTTCTGGAGACAGTAAAAAATGTCCAGAGCACTTATCTGGTAAATTAAAGAAAGATCCAGAATTTTTTGGAACGCGAAATAAAGGGAAATCAAATCAAGGAAAAATACTTAAGCAAGTTTTAAGCCTACTGGGATTCGAACAAATGATCCCCTGACTAGGAGTTCAGCGTCATAACCATTCGGCTATGCGAACTCAGCAATTTTTCATTTCAATGTGGCATTATTTATTATGCAGCATAATATCGTTATATTGGGTTAGAAACGAAGAATCAATAAATAACGTTGAGAAAAAGAACTGCATTAACTAATATTCATGAAGGAAAGTAACATATTTGGGATTGATTAATAAATATCTGCTAGAGACAAAAATAAAAAGTTTTTTGTTTTTCTTGTGAAGTACATTTTTTCCCTCCATATAACAGCAAAGGAAAACTATCAAATACTCTTTATTCCAAAAAAGAACGCGTATCTTTGTAAATTGCTTTATAGAAAGATTTTCGTCTATTCCTGGAACTATAATAAATGCGATACAATAGCTTGTCTTGAAACATAGTAACTAGAAGGAGAAATATGTCTTGTATACAGAAGCATTTTTCATATATAATGTACAAAGAGAATGCTGTGCTCTGTTATTTATAGTAACCCTGCCGTTCGTATATTGAATGAACGTTCTTTCCAGGTACATAAACTGCAATTTATCACGAGAAGACTATACAACTTATTTTATAACGTAAAGGTGATGGTTCAAGAGTTCTTGGTCTTTTCTAACCTAATATAATAAAAGATATCAGAAGCATTATGATTTGATATTAGGTTGGGATTTCTGTATATTACAGCTATCTCCGTACAGATGATAACTGCTCCTGAGGTGAAAAAAGTGACATATTCACTACGCAACAAAATGCATTTTAAAATTTTTCTGATATTTCCAAAATCTTTCATCAGAAAGTGCTCTACAATGAGTTAAAATATTATAAATAATAACTAATAAAGATCCAGACACAGATTTTTAATGCATTTCATGTGTGATGAAAGCAATTATCGATTACATGAACTCCACTGATCATGATTTCTTTTAACTCGTGTTTTATTTATTATTTTTGTTATATTTGATATACTTTTTCTTAGTGTTTATTTTATTATTATTGGTTTACTTTCGATACACTGTATTTGTTTCTGTACGTTTGTGTATTTTGTTCATTTGTTCTATCGTTGATATTTGTCATTTTTTTTATTTAAAAATAAAAATTCGCTTCCATACATTTAAACTGGAAGGACGTCTTTTGGCTCTAAAAACAGGGATATAGGTGGTGTAATGTACTATGCACTACAACAATTAGCAATTTCTGTTTACCATCCATAGCCAGGACCGACCATCTGGTGGGTGTTATGCACCAGGACTCCGCGACTGAAAAGGGACCCCACCGTGATTAAGAATGAACACAGTGCTCTGGACAATAATAAGGTTACTCCTTCTTAAAGTTTACAAGCTTGTTTCCATATGGTTGGTATTAAATGAGCTGCTATGAGGTAAGGATGGCAGTTATATCTATAAATAGGTTGGAAATGTTCATTTACGAATAAGGAAATCACCGTCTGACGTGTTAAGACAGAGAAGGGTGCCGGGCATCCAGAAGTCGAGGCTGTATCTAAGTTCAAATGGACTTGCAAATGCTCAGCTTTCAACTTTTGTCTATATCTAATGCAATATTTTTTACAATCATTTACATTGCCAGCTACTAAATACAATGCATGCTGAATCTTCTTCAGCAAATTGACATTAAATAAAGGATTATCTTCGGTCAAGCATATGGGTATAATGCTTAAACGCTTTTGCTGTACTAAGTATCGAAAAAGAAATTGGAATAATTGTCATTTTCCTGCAGTAATTAACAGCAAAAACAAAATCATGCATTATTTAATTCATATGTAAATGTTTTTTTTCTTTACTTTGATAAAAAATTTACGGCCCCAAATGGTTTCTTGCACCCTGGCCCCTTCATAGAGAAAGCTAGCTCAGTCCATAGCATAAATAGACACATCAAATATTCTTAAAATGTGTAATACTTTCAATAACAAAAACAGAACGCATTGCTTACTAATTATACTATTGTAAATGATGACCAATCTTAGTAAAAATAAAAAAAAATGACTGTAGCTAAAGAAGACCAAGGAATTCCACTCGATATATGACATCCATTGAACTTGGTTTTTGCGAATACATTTGCATGATACAGGAGGAAGTCATATCAATGAAATACGCCCGCCACTGAGGCTCACGGATTAACATCGCAAGACTGAATGATCTGACCGCCGATACAGCAACATTGTTGTGTGAACTGTGATTGAGTCCTAAGGGCCATCACTGGTCATGGTACAACCCTTCCCTTAGGGAGTATGTCCCATCATTGATTTACACACATCGATCACCCTTCGCTAAACCATATCAACGAAAGGATGCTTGACCCCGATGAATTTAACGAGTGCCAAACCCTCTTACGTTAGACTTCTCCTGTGGAATCCAGTCTCGAGCCTGAAACCCTCTGAGTCTGAAGACGAGACCTTATCACCATGCCACCACAGTTTGATACTTTTGGAACTAAATAATCAATTAATTGACTAATTTAATTAATGAAAGACGTTACTGGAGAATAATTTTGAAAGAAAGCCATAGAGTTTATAAATATTAAATTAAATAATAAATAAATGAATAATAGAAAAATTCTACTTTTATACATATTTATGAAAGTATGTTAAAAATTAAAAAAAATTATTATGGTCCATTTTCGCTTTTAAATAAATTCAGCAGTTCAAATGCAGTACACACACAGAGAGAGAGATATATAAACTGTTATAATAGATGTGATTTTGTTTTAATTTGTTTTAATTTCCAAAAAATGATGCCAAAGTCTTAAGTTACTAGTTCAAAAGTTACTTTACTTAAAGAAAACCCTCTTGATATTGTTAAATTTCTGTTTCAAGAAGGAACTATTAAATGCATTTAAACTTCTTTTTTACTGTGTAACTCAGAAAAATATTTTTCATTTTTCCCGTTTTTGCTTTCTATTCCCTCATTCACCGCAGTTTTTCTTCTACGTCTTTTATTCTGTTTTATCATTATTCCAACATTTGGCGAAGTTTCTCAACCGTTTCGAATGCCGCCAAGAAGCGAGGCTCCTTTTGTGCTTCCGTTTTAATAAAGTGGAAGAAGCAGAAGACAGCTTCCAGTAATTTCTTTGAAAGCGTTTTAAAAATTTCCCTTCAGTGAGATATCGCCCACTGAGATGCATAGCGTCAAAAATGCTGATACATTAACGCTTGTTTCGTTTTCCAAAAGTACTCCCGGCGACATCTTCAACTCGCAGACCCCCACTCTTTCCTTTTGTTCACCTGCAGCAAAGACGTCTAAAATCAAAACTTTTGAGAAAAGATATCCGTTAACAAAACCTTTCCTCCTCATCAAACTAAACAAAGAAACAGAACGGGCCTTCTTGGAGGAGAGGGAAGAGAGATGGGGAAAAAAACTCTATCCAAATATAAAACTTTTCCCCACATAATGCTAAGCAAATCATCCGACCTTTGGAAAAAGAAAAAGATGACATCCAAAACAAAAGACGTGTTCATCATAACCATGCTCCTGTTAAAGAGCGCCCCCTGTCTTGTGCCGAGAAACTAACAGATGCCTTGGCTTGTGAATGCCCGTCTGGTCGAAAAGTAAATAATGGTGGAGATAATAAATGATGGAAATAGGGAAATGCTTGATGGCGGAGCAGGGAATAATGGATATCTTCCTCCAATCTGGAAGCAACAAGCAAGCGATAGGATCCGATAAAGAAAAAGGCACAAAGAATAATAGGAATTCCAAAAATGGAACTGCTGAGGTTCGTTAAGCTCGATTGTGGCGCTTGGAATGTTCTGATCCATGTTAATTTCGAGTTTCTCAATGGAACTGCCGGTTTTAATTGGCACCCGGATGCAGAGGGTTCGAGCAATTACATTCATTGTCGATTTTTACACGCTTCATTCGCTTCTGTAAATTTTAATTAGAATGGACGCGTCTGACGTGCGTGAGAATAACAAAAGTCATACAATCAATGACTTCCTCAGCTGTGTGCCTCATTTTGGGACTTGACCTTTTCTAACACGTTTTTGACAATGCTTAATTATGCTGCTAAGTGAATGAGACACTTAAGGTATTTATATATATAATTTGTAATATATTCATGGGTAGTGCTTGATAATAGAATTCATTCTTTTATATATATATATATATAAGGATGTTGGTAATTGGCATTAAGGCAAAAAGGTTTCTGACAAGAAACGTCATATAAGAATGATTTAAGCAGTCGTGGTAAAAAAAAATATGCAATCAGTTTTCATATTAAATAATATGAGTAACCACTTGTGGGCGAAACCGCAATGAGACACTCATTTATCAAGTGAAGCTGTCTGTTTGTATGATTTCTATCCCTCTTAATAAACATTGAACTGCAACAATGTTTACTAAGAGAAATAGATTGTGTATTATAAATGCAAATGTATTATCAATTATTTTAATGAAATACTTATACATAAAATTCAAATTGATGAAGGCAGTTGAAACTTGTTTCTCTCGGATTTAATTAACTCATAAATTAAAAACTATTATTAAAAAAAAAAAAACGTGGAAATCCACTGAAATGAACCTGTAGATTCTCTGGCTAAGGAAGGAAGTCTAAGTTCCAATCCCCCCCTTCTAGATTGTAGGCCTCAAAAATCCACGCCGTGTATAAAATAAGAACTAAAACAAAATGAAGGATTGCCCTAAAGCCTGACTGGCATGCCGGTTGGAATTCAGGCTTGCCATTGGAGTCAAAGGATTGCCTTAGACGCTCTCATCTAGGCTAAGGTCAGGCCATATAAAAAGTTCTTTCGTCATCGAAGGCCAAAATATGTATATCCCTTGCCACTACACGACCTAATATTATTGATTATTTTGACCCTCTGTGAGACAGATGATGAATGCCTCACCATATTTTTAAAAAAATGTGGAAATCCACAGAAAGGAACCTGCAAATTCTCTGGTCAAGGAAGGAAGTCCAAGTCCCCCTCTAAACCACAGTCTGCAGTTATCTATCACTTGTATAAATTAAGAGCTAAAATGAAATGGGGATTGCCCTTGAGCATGACTGGTATGCCTTTTGGTGCCAGGCTTTTTTTTGGCTTGCGCCAGTCCAAAGGAGTGTTCAAACGCTCTCATCTAGGCTCAGGTCAGACCATTTGAAAAGTCCTTTCTTCATCAGAGGCCAAAAGATGTACATCCCTTACCACTACATACTATCATTGATTATTTTGGGCCTCTGTGAGCAGATGATGAATGCCTCACTACATTTTTTTTTTTGAAAAATGGGGAAATCCATAGAAGTGAAACTGCAGATTCTCTGGTCAAGGAAGGAAGCTCCAAGTCCCAATCCTCTCTCTTCTAGATTTCAGGCTGCTGTTATCTATTACTTGTGTAAATTGAGCTAAAATGAGGTGGAAAATTACCCCAGATCATGACTGGCATGACGGTTGATGTCCAGGCTAGTTACTCAAAGAAGTGTTCAAACGCTCTCATCTAGGCTAAGGTCAGGCCATATAAAAGTTCATCAAAGGTCAAAAGAAGTATACCCCTTGCCACTACACGACCTCATATCATTAACTATTTTGGCCCTCCTTAAAGCAGATGATGAATGCCTCACTGCATTGAAAAATGTGGAAATCCACAGAAATGAACCTACAGATTCTCTGTCAAGGAAGAAAGCTCATGGTCCTATCCCTCCTCATCTACACAGCAGGCTGCAGTTATCTATGCCTTGTTTAAACTAAGAACTAAAACGAAATGGAGGTTTTCCCTAAACGCTCTCATCTAGGCTAAGGTCAGGCCATATAAAAAGTAACTTCTTGATAAGAGGCCAAAAGAGGTATCCCCTTGCCACTGTTAGACCGACACAAACCCTCCTCTCCTCA
Organism: Argiope trifasciata; assembly: GCA_026543055.1. NCBI lineage: Eukaryota > Metazoa > Arthropoda > Arachnida > Araneae > Araneidae > Argiope > Argiope trifasciata. The sequence continues at coordinate 322,854 of JAPMOQ010025622.1, forward strand.
TATCATTGACCGTTTTGGCCCCTCAGTGAGGTAAATGATGAATGAGGGAGAGTCAATTTACTCTTGTCTTAACTACTTTATACTTAGTCAATTGGCACTTAGAGTTGATATCAATAGGTGTTTAATCAAGTAACATATATTAAAAATTAATATAAATTTGTTAATTTCGACGGACGCTTTTGAATACGAAAATCCGAATTTGTAAAAGGTCCATGTCATTGGCATACTTTCAGGTCTTTGCAACTGCGATAAAAATTAATCAATTCTTCAATTGCGATTCTGTGAAAGTATCTTTACTGATTAAAAATGGGTATCCAAAAGTATACGTAACTTATTTCAATAAATAAAAATGTAATTAAATAAAAAATGCTGAATACAACTCAATCAAAATATGAACTTGAATTGGCTGAAATTAGTAAAATTTTGTAAATGAAAACTGTAAATTTTCTGAAGTAAAGGATTTCTTATTTCAAATGCCGAAACAATGGCTGATTTCTTTAGTTTGACTGAAATTCAAACTCTTCGAAAACTAGTAATCGATGGCATCACAACGAAATTTTGGAACTTGTTGAATTAATTTGAAAACAAAGAAATAAAACTCAGATTATAATAAACCCGAAAACTTAGACCTCTAAACTTTCCAGTTCTCAAAATATATCAATAAGTCAGGAAATTATAATCTGCCTCTAGTCACAGACATCCTTTCTTTGCAAAATGCCAAGAACTTGTTCTTTTCCCAAAATTTTTCCTCGAATCTCAGCAAAGCCTTAAAGCTGCCTTTAACGCTAACCATCCTAGACAAGCTTTCTTCCGTTAGATCGCATCAAATCAATTTTTCGCAAATCTTTTGCCAGAGTTTTGGCCGTTAAATGTGCAGACAAGGCAGCTTCTTGAGAATTCTTTCTGGGATATATCTCAAGGCGACGCTTCTCGCACCTAGCAAAAGAGGCCTATCCATTTTTCCAGCGGTGCGATCTAATTGGTTATAATTACGCTGAGGAAAGTTTGTGCCATGCCTGGAGATTAAACGGGCAAATTAAATAAGTATAGGAAATATAATTAAACTCGGAAGTGGAGAATGCAAATTAGATCAGGAGAATGGAGTGGTGTGGGAAGAAGGTTTGCCAAAAAATGGCGTCGTTTCCAGAGACCGAGAATTGGTGATTTCCCGCCTTTTTATGCCTCAGATGGGAGGTTAATGATGATTAGGTTTCTTTTGTTGGTTCTTAATTACATTTGATTAAATTTTCTTTGGGATCAGAATGCCAGATAAAGCATTCAGCTTCCCTTTTTTTTTTTTTGCCTGTTCTTCGCGGGGATGCACAGACGATATCATCAGCGTCTTTTGTTCTAAAGATAAAAGCAGTTTCCAGTAATCAAGATTCTAGAAACAAAAACATTTTTCAATGATTCTATTCAATTAGCACTGGTATTATAACATCAAAAGCGAACTGCATTTTTCTTTCCGTGTCTCTTTAAACTTTTTTTTCCCTTCTTTTTCAGATTTTTTTTTTTTTTTTTTTTTGAAGAAGGGAAGAAATACTGCTTAGATATGCGGATTAAAAAAACAAAGAAAGATTGTAAGGGTGAATCATCACGATTCCTTTTGAAGTACAGTATTCAGTACTCTAGAATCTTTATGTGAATGCATATGTGATAGCGTAACTGTGATGCATAACAATATTGTAATAAATTCATTACGAAGTGCAAGTATAAATTTATTACAAAGTGCAAGTATAAATTTATTACAAA
>JAPMOQ010025622.1:324615-348114 GCA_026543055.1 Argiope trifasciata
TGCAAGTATAAATTTATTACAAAGTGCAAGTATAAATTTATTACAAATACATCTATATATTCATTACAAATTCATGTATATGTATATATTCATTACAAATTCATGTATATGTATATATTCATTACAAATACATGTATGTATTCATTATAAATACGTATATTTGTTTATGGATTAAAAATACATGTATATATTCATTACAAATTTCATGTATATATTCATTACAAATACATGTATTTGTATATGGATTACAAAATACATGTATAAATTTATTACAATTTAATTATTATTTAATTACATGAATTTCAATGCTCTAAATCTCTAATGTACAACAGTTATTTTTTGGAATACCTTAAATATAATTATTTTTTAAAAAAGTCGTTCTCCTGCATTCCCAGGTAGCAAAGCCTGTTACTCAATATTGTGCGATATTATATGATATTATACTGCTAATATTGATCAATGTCATACAATATCGTACAATATTTGTGTGCTACTAGGAATTCGTGATGACCTGAAAATTACAAAACTGTATTTTGTGTACAATGAAATACAATTCGTAGTTTTACGAATCAGGAAAATACCGAATCTTCTCCATTCATAAATGCTCCCCAATGGAAAACCTGAGACCTCCAGTCGATTAACTTCTGAATGGTAAAACATTTCCTTGATAAAAAATAAAAGATTCAATAAAAGATGACAATCTTTTTCTTTCGCTTTTAATATCATCAGTTTATCATGGCTCCATTTCCCATCGATTTCCTGCCTGGCCTCAGGAAGCTCTTGTCATCAGAAATTCTGTGAAAGTTGCATTTGATACCTTACTGGCACGCATGGAAGTTGTATTTTGTGATACAGAAAAAAGAAAGAAAGAAAGAAATGGAAACGAGACGTATTCACGAAGTTCTTTCTGTGTCTTTTCTGTACATAGACCGCCTGGAGACGAAATAACCTGACGGGAAGTCTGGACCGACCGATTTGTCGATATTTGCTCGCCAAGTGGCTGTTGTCAAGAAAAGTTCTGCAACCGAGGATCAATGAAGAGACAGATGGTTTGAATGTAGAAACAGTTCCCTTAGGGATTAAACTTTTCCCTCAGAAATTCCATGAATATATTAAGGTTGAAGAAAACGTAGACATGAAGAAATGTAAACTATATTAGCAGTAGATAAACAGCTCCAGACCATGTTTACCTGGATTTTAAAAAAGTGGATTAAATTGAATATTTTGAAAGGAATTTAAATCTATGCAACTTCAATGGATTTTAAAAATTTGGTTGCTTTTGCTCTAAATTTTGAGAAGTTAAAAAATGGGGAAAAATAAATACTTATTTATGCATGCAAAACTATTGAAAGTATATAAACAGCTCCTGACGATGTTTACCTAGATTAAAAAAAATGGCTTGGATTGAATTTTTTGAAAAGAACTTAAATTTATGAAACTTTAATGGATTTTAAGAAGTTGGTTGCTTTTGTTATAAATTTTGAGAAGTTAGAAAATAGGGAAAAATAATAAATCTTTATGCATGCAAAACTATTAGCAGTAAATAACCAATTCCTGCCGATGTTTACCTGGAGTAAAAAAATGGTTTAGATTGAATTTTTTGAAAGGAACCTAAATTTATACAAATTCAATGGATTTCAAATAGTTGGTTGCTTTTGCTATAAAATTTGAGAAGTTAGAAAATAGGAAGGAATGAACACTTCTTTACGCATGAAAAACTATTAGCAGTAAATAAATAGCTTCAGACGATGTTTACTTGGATTAAAAAATGGTTTAAATTGAATTTTTTGAAAGGAATTTAAATTTATGCAACTTCAATGGATTTTAAAAAGTTGGTTGCTTTTGCTATAAATTTTGAGATGTTAAAAAATGGGAAAAAATAAACACTTATTTCTGCTTGCGAAACTATTGGAAGTAGATAAGCAGCTCCTGATGATGTTTACCTGGATTAAAATAATGTTTTTAATCGAATTTTTTTGAAAGGAGCTTAAATTTGTGCAACTGAAATAGCAACGGAGTTTAAAAAGTTGGTTGCTTTTGCTATAAATTTTGAGAAGCTAGAAAATAGGGAAAAATAAACATTTATTCATGCAAAACTATTAGCAGTAGATAAACAGCTCCTGACGATGTTTACCTTGATTAAAAAATAATTTTAATTGAACTTTTTGAAAGGAATTTAAATTTATTCAACAAATGGCAATGGATTTTAAAAAGTTGGTTGCTTTTGCTATAAATTTTGAGAAGTTAGAAAATGGGAAAAAATATACTCCTATTTATGCATGCAAAACTATTGGTTGTCATGAGTTTCTTTTCAATGATACTTTAACGAGATAATTTGCTTTTCAGAACAGTCTATTCTGCATGGTATGTCTTAATATTTAAGAAGTTTTAACTGAGACATAGGACCGAGGAGAGTCAAGCTTCAACTTTGGCTTATCAACGAATGCTGGATCAAATTCTATAAGTATCAAAATTTAAATAATTATATATAGACAAATGGGATATAATGTCTTGATCCAGAACTATCAAATAAAGAAGCAGAATGTCAGACAATTCGTTTATTTACAGCCATATATGTTCATAACAACTTGTGCAAATCAATATATGCAAATATATATTATGTACAAGAAAATCGATTTTTGCTTTAGACATGTTTTTTCCAATCGATTAAAAAGGAATTTGATACTAAATTACGTATCAAATTTGATATCACAAAATACCATAAGATTTAATACATTTCAGCTATTTCGTTTTTAAATTATTGCATTTATATGCACCTGTAAGTGCAAATAGACAGACATTTGAATTTTCATTGGATTTAGCTGAAAATTAAATTAGATAGTGTAATGACTTGACCCTGAAGATCATATAAAGAGTAGAATTCCAGACAATTCTTTTATTTACAACCATATATATACTTAAGAACCATGTGTTCTATTTCAAGTTAAAATATTTCATATTTACACCATTTAGAAGCTGATGATTTTTGCAAAACAGTCGAAGCTTGAAAGTTTATCGCGAAATAAGTTCTCCATCCATTCGAAGAAATAACATCACAAGATATTAACAGGTTGTTAGTTAACAAGGCTACTCCAGACTTAGCTCTTGGAATCCACCAAACTTCAGCTGGTGGTCATGACATTAGATTAGAAAATATGAACTCAGATTATGATAAAATTTCATCTCAAGGCTTAGAAAACCAGACGGAATAAATAACCTCTTGCAAAAGGAGGTTAATTTATCAACCATGTTACTGGAAACAATAACAAAAAGATAAATTACTACTCCTTCTGTATATTTATAATGTCTGGTTATTTATAGAGTGTGTATAATTTTGAACAGTAAGGAATTGCGACAAAAAAATATATTCTAAATTTATTTTCGTCGTTTGGTCACGATATTATATTAGAATATATAGGCTTAATTTATGATAAAATTTCATCTCAAAGTGTAGAAAACCAGATAGGATAAATGGCAACTTACAAATGGGTGTTAATTTATCAACCATGTTACTGAAAACAACAATAAAAAGGTGAATTACCACGCATTTGGTACATTTATAATGGTTGGTTATTTATAGTGTGTATAATATTGAACTGTGCCAACTTCTTAGAGCTTCATTAGATGACTACGAAGCTATATAGCTACGAATGCGTGCAATGATAGAGTATATAAATGGAAATTATTAGATGTCACGATGACCTTTTTATAAATACCATACTTTTTCAAAGACCATTTTACATACCGTACCGTCTTTTTTTGACCGAAAATACGCTTTTATTGACAAAAAAATTTATATTTGGTAAAAATCGAACAAAATTTATAACTAAAACTAGTTTTAAACTTGAACAATAGTAGATTATTTAGAAATATATAAAAATAAATAGCCCCAGAAAATAATTTATTTATTTGGTTATTTTATTAGACTATGTTGCAGAGTTACTTCTCATTTTGTAGACATTATTCCTGAAATTCCTTTTCAGTTTTCTACTCAATAAAAGAGTTGTTTTACTTCATGAGGTCATTTAAAAAGTATTTCTTCCCTAAACAACAGATTCATTAAAAAATTATTTCTTTTCAAAACAATAGATTCATTAAAACTAAAATTCTATTTAAATTGAAAAATTGAAACAAAATAACAGGTTTCATTTCTGAAATTTATTTTCTACTATTTTATGGTCAATTATCATCATTATATATAAAATTATTTGGTACTAATTTTCATTATTACAAAAGGAACAAAATGAACCCATTGTCTTTATTAATAAATAACTAAATATAAAATAATAGTAAATAAACTCCTATTCACTATTTAGTACAAGCTTTTGTCAGAATTTCTAGAAGATTTTATTTTACTCATTCTTTGCAAAACAAATTTCGCCACAGATGAAAAATATTTTCACCTTATAAAATCATTTCACAAGGCTATTTACTAATCGATAAAATATCTATGAATGAGCCCCAAGCATTTTTACTTTCATTTTATCTTGAACGAAATTTGTCTTCTGTAGTCGATTCTCTTTTTTGGTTCGTCATCTTTGTTATCAAAATGTTGCAGTTTTTAGAAATTGCAACATAATTCTATGAATATCCGTTTCTTTTGAAGGTTAAAAGTGCTTATTGTACACCTGTATGTAAAAAATGACCGATATTTCTTTGAAATAAGAAATTAATTCAGAAATAATTTAAGTCTCTCAATGTGTTCTTTACGAAATTTATCTTCTGTAGTCGACTCTCTTTTCGGTTTGTCATCTTGGTTATCAAAATGTTGCAGTTTTTTGAAAAGTGTAACACCATTCTATGAACACCATTTTCCGTTCCTTTTGGAAGTTAAAAGTGCTTATTGTACAAGTGTTTGTTAAAAATGATCGATATTTCATTGAAATAAGAAGTTAATTCAGAAATAATTTGTTTTTCAATGTGTTCTTAACGAAACTTTGAGACAATATAGTTTATACTGCGACACTCATTAGTAAAATGTCTTTTCCTTTTGAAACTGAAAATTTTTGTAAAGTACTGATATATGTTACAGTTTTACAGAAATAATGTGCTACAGTTTTTTTTTCTTTCTGTTTTTCAGAAAAGAATTTTAAAAATATAAGTTTAATACATAAAAAAATAATCATAAGTACCGCCATTTAAGTTTGTATTTATATTTCCTACATTGTTCCACAATACAAAATGATTTTTTGAAGAGCAGAAATTTAAAGCAAAAAGTTTGAAGAATTATATTTTACTTACATAAAGTTTAAATGACAATATTTGAAATGTAGCGTAATGTATTTCTCATCTGTAGCAATCATTATTAAAATGCCTTTCCTTTTTAAAATTGAAATTTTTTGTAAAATACTGATATATGAAAATAATGTACTAGTTTTTTCTGTCTGTTTTTCGAAAGAAATTTTTCAAAACATAAGTTTAATATAAAAAAAATAATTAGTACCACCGTTCTAATTGTTATTTATATTTCTTACATTATTCCACATTACAAAATGTTTTTTTTTTGAAGAGCAGAAATTTAAAGCAAAAAGTTTGAATAATTATACTCAAATAAAATTTATTTTGGAATAATTATAGTTTGAAAGACAGAATTTGAATAATTATACTTAAAAATAAATTTTTCTGCTTTTTTTTTTTTTCCGTTTCCGTTAAAATTTAAATGACAACATTTGAAATGTAGCTTAATACATAGCTTACCTGCACGAAAAATAAGACAAACAATACTTGTAATTCTTTTCTTTAACACATAAAAACGCCTGCAAAATGTGGAATATATGATGCATTGCGGACAATAAACTTATACATTTTCTTGTTCTTCACCTGCCTCAGATATATTATAAGATAATTCGCATTTTCAGGTAAATTTACTCATACATGTAATCGGTCTCGAAAGGGTTAAAATTCAGATTTTAAATAAATCTTGAATTTATTTCCATCCTCATAATTTTTCAATTTGGCATGTCTTAGCTTGCAAATGCTTCATCGATTCAAAAATGAACTCGGTTTTTATTTTACATTTTTGCATGCCTTTACTTAGATTAATGATGCTCTATTTTTTCTCTCTCTTCTAGATTTGCAACGATTATTAATGATCAACGAAACATTTCAAATCAATAATTTTTTCTCCACTCTATTGTGTTTTTTTCTTTTCCTCTTCACTATATTAAGTTTTTACTCCTAGAATAAAAAAATTGTACTTAACTCCATTTGTCTTCCAGCTTTAACCTCTTTAACACCCTAAAAATGAACCATTTTTTTTAAAAAAAAGGGCAGACCTAAGCATTTCTATCTTCGGGCCTCTTCCCGTCTTTGCCAAATCCTATCTGTAATCCTTTCAGTCCTGGAATACCCATTCCAGGTGGTATTGGCGAAAAAATGGAATAAAAAAAAATAAAACAAAGGGGTTGGGCCAAAAAAATCCCGATTTTTGAATACGGTGGAAGGACAAGAAGGGATCGTCCATCAAAGTTCTGACCCAAACTAGAAATCCTTCTACTTAAGCTTTGTTGCGTTTTAGCTCTGTAGTTCAAATTCCTACAATTAATTTCTAAAAATTGTAGGAAAGTCGTTTTTTGCAAATTCAAATCAATAATTTTTGCTCCACTCTGTTGTGTTTTTTCTTTCTTCTTCACCATATTAAGTTTTTACACTTAAAAAAAGAAAAAAAATTGCACTTAAATCCACTTGTCTTCCAGCTTTAACCTCTTTAATACCCTAAAAATGAACTTAAAAAAAAAAGGACAGACATAAGCATTTTTTTCTTTGCCAAATCCCATCTGTAATCCTTTTAGTCCTGGAATACCCATTCCAGGAGGTATTGAGGAAAGAATGGAATAATGATAATAAAAAAATGGGGGGTGGGCCAAAAAAACAGTCCCGATTTTTGGATACGCTGGAAGGAAAGATGGGATCGTCCATCAAGGTTCTGAACCAAAGTAGAAATCCTTCTGACCAATTCGCGCAAAAACGAACGCTCGACCATCAATCATTCCACAGCGCCCCAGCAATAAGTCGGACGGGCGTTTTAGGGCACGGCAGCAAATGGGCCACAACATTTAATTACTGCTTAGGGGGGACCCCGCCCTAAGGCAGAATACGAACACAAGTCACATGCCTATTTTCGGTTCGACACATGGGAATCGTTTGATGGATAGAGTCTTTATTTACTCTGATGGATTTCTGCTGAAACAGCACAACTCGAATCGGAGTTATATTCGGAAATCTGAGGCGATTAGGGAGGGGGGGAGGAGGACATATATTAACCTTTGATACAAGATTAATGCGCAACATGCAATTAATGCCATGTGGATTTTCACAATAAGCCACTTAATACCACGCATTAATGCGGCATTGCGTAGATCGAATTCTTGAGCAGCTGATGTACAAGAAATGGAAATGGTGACGGATTGTAGTCCTTACTGCCTCTTTCGGTTTTGTTTTTTCACTATTTTCAAAAGATGGAGGCACGATGTAAAACAGGTTTAGACAACAGGCCTAAATTGATGAGAGGGGTTACCATTATTTTCTAAAATCATCAAATTGTTTTTGAATTTTTTTTTTCACAATCGTTTTTTTTTCTTTTTTTTATTGAATGTTTTAGTTTTGTTGCTCAAACTTCTACATCTCTTAAAAATTGTAGAAGAACAGTCGATTTTTTTGTTTGTTTGTTTTTTGTTTTGTAATTTTATCCAGGCTAATATATTCTTATGTAGGTTTTAAGGTCTTAACACGGAGCAAAATATCGTCCGCAAATTTCGATAGCTATTTTTCCGTTTCTACCCTCAATAACCGGTCGTGCAAGTTTTTCGTCGTCAGCTTTTTTATAACCAGTTTGAAAATGCTGAAGATAGTGACGGAAATATTGTCTACAAACGAAATTTAACCAATCATGTGAAACTTTGGATGTGTAAATCACTTCAGTTGTCTTTTGCCGACGAAAAGTACTGACGATATTTTGCCGTGTGATAAAGCTTTTATTGAACGTTTTAGCTTTGTTGTTCAAACTCCTACACATCTTAAAAATTGTAGAGGGACAGTCATTTTTTACAAATTTTTTTTATATTTTTATCCTGGATAATATATTCTTATGTACATTTTATTTAACAATGTTTTCTTTTTTATTTTAAAATGAAATAACTACCACTATTTAGAATTGGAAACACAAGAATAGATGATTTACAATATGTAAAAAAAGTAGGACACCTATTACATTTTTTATTTGGAGGTATCGCCACTATTTATAATTGGAAAGACGAGAATATATGATTTACAATGCTTAAAAAAAGTAGTTTAGTTTAGTTATATTAATGTTCCGTTGTAAAGCAATATTAGGGCTATTTAAGAACAAATCTCGTAATTGTGAATCACTTTCAGATGACGTAAAAAATAGAAGGACACCTACTACATATTCTTATTTGGAGCCATCACCCCTATTTATAATTAGAAAAACGGGAATATTTGATTTACAATGCGTAAAAAAATAGAATAGCACCTGCTACATTTTTTTTAGTTGACGGAATATGCAAGAGTAGCAAAGTAAGTGCATACTTTAGTTTAAAAAAAAACATATTTTGTTAAAATTTTACTAATGCTTTAAATTCCGAATAGAGATATAACCTTAAATAATTTTCAAAAGGGTCAAATTGGTGCGTATAAAAGTGACCGTAAAGTTATTAGTGCTTCTCGTATACTGCACGTCAGCCCCAATACAACTGAATTAAAAATCCAAACCGAAACGGATTAAGAAAGAAGACTGGTAGTTAACAACTGTGATGAAAGAAAGCTTGCTCATGAGCTTAAAAAGAGTTCTGGAAGTGTTTTAAAAAGTTGAAATCAAGAGGACAGTGTCCAAACAAACAGTATACAACTAATATTTTTCTCTCTTTATTGAGTTAAATTAGATATAATAATTAAGAAAAGATTGTTTTAGATGTTATATTAACGTAAAGTTTTAAAGCAGCACTAGGGCTATTTGGCAATGGACTCGTCACTTTGAGCCCTAGTCAGATGACGACAATGACTCTTGAACTGGAAACCCTTCTAAAATTCCCCGCAATATCAGCGGGAGGACGTATGATTGATACGGATTTAAAGTATCTAGACCAGCTTACAGACAGTTCTTCAATGGAATCTGGTCTCGTATTTTAAACCTGCGGTTCCGAAGCCGACACCTTGCCACCAAGCCACCGCGGCCCTTAATAAAAAAAGAAATACATATACTCTAAATAAGTAAACAAATAAAATTTTAGATGAAATATTATATTCCAATAAACTGGAATTCTTTGTTAATTCGTAATTAAATTTCTAACTTTCCATCCTAATTTGATATTTTCGAGCTCTAAAACTCAGAAAATAAAAATACTTTGAAAATGTGATAACTACATCAATGAAATATTTATTATTCTTAGATAAGTACAAATTTCAAAAATAATAAATTTTTATTTAGATTGAAATATATTTTACTCATTAAATTTTCAAATGACTAGCAATTAATTCAAATAAAATTAATTTAAATTATTTTATAATAGCATAATAAAATAAGTGTATTTTCGGCATTTTAAAATGAAGTGTTATTTTAATATTCAAAAATTCAGACATTAATGATGCCAACTGTATATTTGGCGAGACTCAATATATTGTACAAATAATTATTTCGGGTACGAATAACAAAGTGAACTCAAAAATATTAATTACAATTTTACGAGTATTAAAAATATTTCTATTGAATTTGCCAAATAAATGATCATGTAAATGATTTCAAAATGATATTAAATGATCTAATCAAGTATATGATTTCATGCAAAATTAGCGAAAACGCTAAATGAACGAGGTGAACCTATACTGTCGTAGAAATCTGATGCAACTCGCGTTACCTAACTGCGTGTCTGTGATGGCGACACTTCTCCGCAATTTGTTACACGAAATGGCAGCATTGTATTTCCAATTATATACGATAGTAATGCATCGATGATGCTCGCTGGAGAATTGCGCATTCAATAGAGGTGCTTGCTGCATTGTTTAATGAATAAGTGTTTAATGAATTCATTTGAATTAATGTAGTAATAATTACTTGAATTAAGAAGAAATATTTTTGACTAAAAATTGATTTAAAATACCACAATAAAATAAAAATACCAAATATATATATATATATACATACACTGAAGTGACAAAAGTCATGGGATAGCAATATGCAAATATACAGATGGCAGTAGTATCGCAGCGAAAAAGTGTAAATGCGCAGTTCGTTTTCCAGAGCTTTCATTTGTGTTCAAGTTATTCATGTGAACAGGTTTTAATTAACAAACTTTGAACGTGGAATGTTAGTTGGAGCTAGACGCATGGGTCATTCCATTGCGGATATCGTTAGTGAATTCAACATTCCGAGATCCACAGTATCAAGAGTGTGCCGAGACAATGAAATTTCAGGCATCCCATCCTATCATTTACAGCGCAGTGGGCGACCACCTGCACTTAACGACAGAGACCGTCGACGTCTGTGTAGAATGGTCAATATTAATAGACAAGCAAAACTTCGTCAAATAACTGCAGGAATCAATGTGGGACGTACGAGGGACGTGTCCGATAGGACTGTGCGGCGAAATTTGTCTTCCTTGGGCTATGGCAGCAGAAGACCGACTCGAATGCCTTTACTGACAGCACGACATCGCCTGCAGCGACTCTCCTGGGCTCGTGAGCATATCGACTGGTCCCTAGAACAGTGGAAAACCGTGGCGTGGTCAGATGAGTCACGATTTCAGTTGTTACGAGTTGATGGTAGAGTTCGAGTGTGGTGCAGACCCCACGAAGCCATGGACCCAAACTGTCAGCAAGGCACTGCTCAAGCTGGTGGTGGCTGCATAATTTTGTAGGCTGTTTTTACATGGCATGGACTCGGTCCTCTGGTGCAACTGAACCATCATTGACTGGAAATGGTTATGTTCAGCTGCTTGCAGATCACTTGCAGCCATTCATGGACTTCACGTACCCACACAACGATGTGATTTTTATGGATGACAATGCGCCATGTCACCGGGCCAAAACTGTTCGCGATTGGTTTGAAGAACATTCCGGACAATTCCAGCGCATGATCTGGCCACCTAGATCACCCGATATGAATCTCATCGAGCATTTATGGGACATCATCGAAAGGTCCGTTCGTGCCCAAACTCCTGCACCATCCACACTTTCACAACTATGGACGTCTATACAGACAGCATGGCTCAATATTCCTGCAGAGGACTTCCAACGACTTGTGGACTCCATGACACGTCGAGTTGTTGCACTTTGCCGCGCAAAAGGAGGACCGACACGATATTAACAGTCATCTCATGACTTTTGTCACTTCAGTGTATATATAAGCATTTGGTAGCAAACTACAAAACGCCAAAATCTTAATGGATTAAATGTGGCAAGCTATTTTATAACTAAAACTTAGGTCAGCATCAAAACCAATTTGTCGAAAGATTAATCGTTTGTCAGCCTGTGCCTTCTGACGCATGGATGTTTTTGTTACTTATGGCACTTTACAAACCTGCTGACAGATACGGTCAGTGATTTAAGCCGATATCAGCGTTTGATGTTCCTTTGATAGCTCCAACTTGGGCCAAGATTACGACTTAGCTACTTCATGTTTCACATTCACTTGCACAAACCCTTTTTACAGAGAGGCACGTTCACACAATTCACAGATAGAACACAGAAGAATAACCATGCCCGAACCGGGACGCCCAGACTGCGGGAAAGACAAGCTACCCTTATGCCAGGACGCCGGCACGCATGCATGTAAGTGTGATTACTCTCAAACTCAAAAACTTTTTTTAGTCTTTGAGTTTGGGCTAGACTTTTTTTAGTGTGAGTAGAAATAAAATCATATTTTTATTCAAGCAAAAATTAAATAAGCAAATTTTAATAACTATAATTATCAAGAGTAAAGATGAATCCGTCAATCAACAAATATTTCTTTATATCTCTTAATTAACAAATTACTGCAAAACATTATCAGATTATTTAATAAAAGCAATACTTTATGCCTTGGCCTATCAAACTGTATTAGAAATGTCAAAAAACAGAGAAAAGAAGGAAGAAATAGAAATATTATAATAGGCATTTCTGAAGAAAGTGCTTTTATAGACCCTCAGGGAACATTTGGAATTAAGGTATGGGGACTTACGGAAGTAAGATATTTTTGTGGTTTCTTATTAATTCTTTCATTTGAATATCATAACATTCCTCAAAAATAGTAATTTCTTATTAATTAAATCTGTAACATTTTCTTAAAAGCAGATTCGAATAATTCTTTCGGTATAAAAAAAGGAACCAAAAACTTTCCAAAACGTGATATTTCTAATCGTGAATTCCTGCTTCTAAAAGTAATATCTGCATATTTAGAGTACAAAACATAACATCGCAACAGCATGAAAACGTTTCAAGTTTGATTCCTTTCTTTTCCTTTCGTTAGCATTCTATCCATAAATATTTCTATGTCATACAATATACAGAACGAATGCCAGCCAATACACATTATTAAAAGTTAAAAAGTTAAATTTCTTCTTGACTGAAGTCAATAACATTTTTTCAGAAAGCAGATTTGAATTAGTCAATCTATATAGAAAAGAAAATTTTCCGAAAGCAAAACGAAAACTTACAAAAACTTGATATTTGCAGTCGTGAATTCCTGCTTTGGAAAGTAATATCTGTATATTCAGTTTACAAAACAAAACAATGCAATAGCATGAACATGTTTCAAGTTTGATTCCTTTCTCTTCTTTACTTTAGCTTAGCATTCTGCCCATGAATATTTCTACGTCATACGATATACAGAACGAATGTTGGCCAATACAGAACCAATTATCAGAAGTTAAAAAGTTAAATTTCTTATTAACTGCAGTCTATAACATTTTCTAGGAAGCAGATGTGAATAAGTCAATCGATATGAAATAAGAAAATTTGTGATAATGTGGTATTTTCAGTCTTGCATATGACAGTAATATTCAGAAGTATAATGGAATACCCCAACTTAAATTTCTTGATTTTATTCCGAAATATTCAGCAAGAGCATGATTCAAGTTCGAGCCCTTTCTTTTTCTTTCGTTAGCATTCTATCAATAAATATTTCTATGTCACACAATATACAGAACGAATGCCAGCCAATAAACACCATCAGAGTTTAAAAAGTTAGAGTGAAGACTTTGTTTCGGGAATAATATACAAAGAACAATTTTTTTCTTTGTTTTGCTTTTTAGTAAATATTAAAAAAAAACAACCTCGAGCTGAAAATTTAATAAAATATTCAAATAGATTTAAAATTTATTACTAGAACAATTAAAAATATGATTATAAATTCTATTAAAATTTTTTTTGGAATAACTTTTTTTTAAAATTTAAAACATTTGATCACCTATTTTTTTAAATTTTTTTTCTGCCATCGCGGATAGAATAATGACTTCAGTATTAGAAAAACCTATTCGATTACTTTTCAAATGTTTTTAAATCCACGTGGCTAAGACATAATGACCAAATGCACCCCCCTCCAAAAAAAATTACTACTTTTACTTAGAACTATTTAAGCTGATTTTAAGATTAGTGGGATGTATGTGTCCCGTTGATAGTCAAAGGGTTAAAATGGTGTAAAAATGATTTTTTTTAAAATAATGATATGCTTATAAAATTATTTATTTATTTAAGTAAAATGATGCCAAATATTATTTTAATCAGTATCTATTATCTAAAAACAACCATGAACCAAGTTGGGTAGCTCCAAGTTTAATGCTCTACGGGCAGAGCGTTACACTTTGAATATAACGCGAAAGATTGCATCTCCCAAATTATCAAAAACATACCAGCTTAAAAACAGTATCACGTAAAAATAGTAATAAACCTTTTTGAACAAGCGCAATCAGCACTGCCAATACAAATAAATCAAATAAAAATAATGTAGAATGAAGTTATCTACAGCAGATAAGCGTAAAATATTTTTAGCTAGTCTCAACATAACCCTCGTGTTGCATCAAGCAAGACGTATATATAAATAAACAGATTTCTGTAGGCTTCTTCTTGCATACAATCGACCACCCCGCCACAACTGAACGTAGCAGTATCGACAGGATTTTTTGTGGTCGGCTGCTAGATTAAATTCTAAACATTTGCAATGGCATCGTTACTATACACTGTACAAGTTAAGTACATATAAATATTTTAATGGCTTTCTATGTCTTTTAATACTTTTAAGATTAACTATCTTTAACGTTAGCATTAATAAATAATTTGTTTCTTTTTTCTTAATGCAAGCTTGTTTATTATAAGCTTGTATTTTCTTAGAACTGTAATTATTTATGGTGTATTTATATCTTGATTAATTGATTTTGTGTATTTTTCTGTGCTTTATTGTGTATTATTATTATTATTTGGTCAAAAGGTATGGTAATTAGATATTTTCTTTAGTTTCTTTGAAAATTTAATAATGTAATAAATAAAATTTAATATTTAATTTTAATTAATTAATTTTAATTTTAATTATTTTAAATTAAATTTAATATTTAATTTATTATTTAAATAAAATTAAAATTTATAAAATAATAATAAATAAAATTAAAATTTAATAAATAAAATTAATTTAAATGTATTAAATAATAAATACATTCAAATTTTAATAATTTTCTAGTTTAATAAATAAAATATAAATACATTAGACAATAAATAAAATTATTAGTTTTTATTTACTATCACAAAGAGTAAATAAATTAAATATTTCATATTAAGATCATAGAAGCATGGTATTTGAGAAAAGTACGAAAGTGTTATAGCATCCATTAATCGTGGTAAAATTATTATTTGGAATGAATAATGTTATAGTTCAATGAATATTTTTCTAGTGAATGAATATTGTTAAAAGTTGAATAAATGTTATAAAATAAAGTAAATTTTAAAGTAAGAAAAAATAGATATTCTCTTTCGATTTTATTTTATACTAATAGACATTTTTTTAAAATTTCCCTCCATAGTAATAATTATTAAATATTTATTTCAGATCTTATTCTGTTGATCCTCTGAATCTAAAATACACAACAGGTCTACAGTTTTGATGATAAGATTTAATATCAAATACTTACAAGGGTTTTTTTTTTTTTTTTTTTTTTTTTTTTTTGTTATCGTGTTAACAAATGGTTGGACTCGCAAGCAAATAAACTGGTACATTTAGTCAAATCTGCATTTGGTGTAACGATCATTTACTAAAATATATTAATCTACTAGCTGGTATCCAGGTCGTTGCTGCCATTGAAAAAATAATATTAAATGCAATCAATCAATAGTTAGGCAATATTTAATCGAAATAGGACGAACGGTTTAACAGTATATGAAATAAGAACAAACAAATATTCATTTCTATATATTAGATTTGTGTATTCTTTTAGAATTGCAAAACTTGGTATTATTTTAGAATGGTAATGAAAGAAATTACTTATTGTACCTCCTTATTCGTTTAATATTCGTTCAGAATTCTTAAATTTAATTTTAGAAAATATGATTAAAATCTTTTCTTTTAAAATTGATTATACATAGAGAATATATTTATACCATAAAATCGTTAATATAGTCGAAAAGATAATTTTTAAAAATGAAGATGGTGTAAAATTATTTATACTGCAATATTTTTGGTGGTTACTGTGAAAAGCGATATCATTTAACTAAAATTTAAAACCCCCAAGATTGGTCTCTCCAAAACTTTCTCGCATAATCTGTAATACAGTTGTTACTTCTGAGAATGACTTGCACGCCATTTGTGTTCAATAGCTATAAGATATTAAACTTTTACTTGAATTCAACATTTCTACAGAATCTACTGTCTCTTCAGCGAATTATTAGGAGATTATTCCTTGGTGGAGAAATGCGATTGATTTACGATTTTTTTTTTTTTTTTGAATTTTAGATAATTGTACTATTTTTATAACAATCCGGTAGGTGTAAACAATAAGCTGACAAATTTTTATCGTGATCGGATGAATGGTTTCAGAAGGCATACGAGACATACAGACAAGCATTCATTTTTATTTATACAGATTTATCTGAATTTTTGAGTTATTGCATTTATACATGAAAAAAAAAAACAATTAAGCAAAAGCAGTATATATTTGTTCGGAAGTCCATAATGTATCCGCAATTTAAGTAATAAAAGCCATATAAAAATTTATCAACACGCTTTGTGGTTCTATCAAAACGGGACGTTAATATAACTAAACTAAACTAAACTTGTGGCTTTATCATGTTCATATGCGTAACGGCCGATGAAGACACAAGTTGTTTGTTAATATATTTGGCTTAGAACGCCATACACGTCTAAAATGTTAGCTTTAGGATTATATACCGCTTTTTACATGCACGGATAGTTCTGTTTTTGAATTATCATGTCTACATATTGATAAAATTCCAAAAATTCTTTTGTAAAGTATGCGTAAAATGTAGAGATGAATTGCCAATGGACCACAAAGCTGTATTTCTAGTTATGTTATAGTTTCTAGTTATATTTCCTGGTTGAGCATATCATGGTTGAAATTTTTTGTTGATTTCACCACTTTCTCTGAGACTACTTACATAATAGAAAATATGAATAATTTAAAAATATGATAATTTTTTAAAGATTTACGAAAGATAAATAATAATTCAATGCAAAATTTCCTATTTCTTAACCAAAAAAAAGTACTTTATTGCAAATCTTTTCAAGTTGAAGAGCACTGCTGAAAATTTCGTTTTATCAAATTCTAAACGATTAGATTTTACGATTCTGAAAAGTTAAGCAATTAAATAAAGTACTTTGGGAAGTAATCGAATTAACTATAACGTTAAAATAATAATTAAAGTTCCCAACGAAAACTATAGTAGAAACATAATGTCTCCTAATGACAAGCCATTAAAATCATAAATGAGTGAAGGAGATATCATTATTACTATATGAGACATACAGAGATAATAATGATTAATGAAAGTGGATGGCTGGAGCTCAAAAGTTTTGCTAATGATGGAATTGCCGTTATGATTGGAGAGAGAAATTTATAGAATTTTATATTATTTCACACTTTTGACTTAGAATTCTTCTTTACTAGATTATATTTGCTGGAGTCAAATTTGACTGAAATGTGTTCGCTTTCTTAAATTCGGCATTCATTGTTTGCACATTCACAAATTGCATATGGATGTTATAAAGTCACTTGTAGAAAGCAAAATATTGTGCATTTGAGAGAAATATAGGCAAATTTGACTGAAATGTTTTAGCCAACTTGCAGGAGGATGAATGTTACAAGGTTACTTGTAGAAAGAAAACAATTGGGCTACTAGATGAGAAATAGAGTCAAATTTGACTGAAATGTGTTCGCCACTTGCAGGAGGATGAATGTTATAAAGTTACTTGTAGAAAGAAAAAAAAATGTGCTACTTGATGAGAAACAGAGTCAATTTTGACTGAAATGCGTTCGTCAACTTAAATTCGGCATTCATTGTGTGGACATCTTGCAGGAAGATGGATGATATAAAATCACTTGTAGAAAGCAAAACATTGTGTTACTAGATGAGAAATAATATGCAGCATTTGTCATACGCTATGAAATCATGTGAACTGACATTGTATGTGCTATTGTTATTGTGACATAAGTTAGGGGGTTGTGTTAGTTTTTTTTTCTTTCTTGACATTGGTAGGTATATGTTAGTAGGTTGTGTTAGTTTTTTTTTCTTTCTTCTTTACGTTTGTTTGTTTATATAGAGTGTTTATGAAAGAACATCCCAACTTTGGAGGTTAACAAATTACAATCTTTTTGATTATAAAAAATTTAAATTCAATACAGTCAATAATAGTCTTCCAGAAATGTAAACTTCAAAGCTATTGGATAACTCTTCTTCGATTTTCTTCTTCTTTCTCATCATCTTTTTTTTTTTTTTTTTTTTTTTGCTTGTTAGTAAAAAGGCTTAGAAAAGGTCGCAGGTATACGTCTACGGAAATATTTGATTTTTTTTTCTGTGGCTATATCAAACAGCAAGTGCTTGTACTCCTTCCCCATAGTGCTAATAGATGTTGCCACACTTGAATCAATTATATTTGTTGATTTTCAAAGTGCCACATTGAATCAAATTTTTTAGCTTTTGTGACAAAAAACTTAACCAACCAAACCAAAATATTCAAAGCACCACATCAAAGTTGCTAAACAAAGTACATAATGAGTACTTTGCATCACATTGATTTAATTAATGATAAATTAAAACTTACTAATGAACAACCAGATTTTATTTTGTTTAGTCTTCTTTTAATAGCTCTGTAAAGTCGAGACATTCATTTACAAATACTCTGTAGCGTTGGACTGTGACAAAGAGACTCCTTTCCACACTCTTTTTTAAACCAAAGGCAGTCACCCCATTATTACAGAACTAAATGGCATAAACACTAATTATTGTGACTGTCTGTTACGTGCATTAAATACCCAAATTTTGCAAGAAAGGACAATGACCGAAAAAAACACAAATAATATTCAAATTATTGGTAAAAGTCTAAAAATATTTTCCTTCATTTTTATTTAAAAAATGTTTTTAAATTTTTGGGCTTTTGTAATTAAAAAAAAATGTTGTTTTAAAATTATCACTATCCAGAATGAGTCCTATACTAAATACATTGAGTTTAGTTTAACTATATTAACCTCCCGTTTTGAAACAAGACCAAGGGTATTTTGGGGACGGTCCTCGTCATTTTGAACTACGGTCAGATGACAAGGATGACACCTGATCCGGCACTCCTCTCCAAACTTCCACACCACACCAACTGGAGTACGTCTGGCCCCGACTCCTTTAATGTGTACAGGACCAGCTTATTCGGTGGTTCTTCGGTGGAATCGGGCCTCGAACTGCAACCCTTCGGATCCGAAGTCGAAACATTACCACCAGACCACCACGGCCCTACCCAATTTCATTGAGAACATTTAGTCTGTTATGAGACTGTAGTAAGGTCTCGACTTTGGAATCGGAGGGTTTTAGGTTCGAGACCTGATTCTAGAGATGCGTCGTGAAAGCGGGTCTGGCGCACGTAAAAAAGTCCTGTCCAAATGACCTAGCGCTGGTGTGAACAGGGAGGTGGGGGGGGGGGCAGCTCGGATGTCGTCCTCGTCATCTGACGGCGGTTCAAAATTACGAGATCCATCCCAAAATATCCCTATCGTCCCTTGCTTTACAAAGACAGGTTAATATGACTTAACTAAACATTCTGGAATGTAGCTACGACATTCTGAATGACACATTCTGTTATATAGCTCTTGACCAAGCCTATTTCCTAACTTATTCGTTCCTACACTAACCGGAGAATGTTTGACTTTCGATAAATTTAACATTAATTAGCTCTCTCTCTATATATATATTATATATATATATGATGACAACATTTTTTTGTGGAATTAGATATCGATTCTGATTTTGCCAAGATGCTAACATCGCCACAAAACTGTAGGGATCCATAAATTTTTTTCGATTTAATAGCAAGCATTAAAGACGGAATTTAAAAAAGAAAGTCGTGACATTTTCATCAACCTCATGAATATTATGGTAAATTGTTTTTAGGATAGATAGATATATAAAATTAGTCATAAAAATTCTTTAGGCTTAATGCTAAAAAAAAGATTCTATTGTAAAAGATTTCATGTACAACATTAAACAAGATTTCATGTACAACACTTAAGGCTTAATGCTAAAGAAAAAAATAGATTCTATTGTAAAAGATTTCATATACAGCATTAAACAAGATTTCATGTACAACAATTTAGGCTTAATGCTAAGGAAAAAAATATATTCTGTTGTAAAAGATTTCATTAAGGCTTCATGCTAAAGAAGAAAAAAATACATTCCGTTGTAAAAGATTTCATATACAGCATTAAACAAGATTTCATTTACAACACTTTAGGCTTAATGCTGAAGAAAAAAAAAATGATTCTATTGTAAAAGCTTTCATGTACAACATTAAACTGCCAATGAATATTATTTATATTAACAAGGAAATAAAAAAAAGAATTTTCTTCAAACTATTAATATATATAATGTAACCAGTTTGCTATGAAAAGGAAACGATTAATTAAGCAGTTCTTTACACTTTCTAAAACCCATTATGAGTGGTTACAAAAGATCTTGAAAACAGAGTGTTCCTTCTAAATTGAATTTTCGAGCGATGACAGCCGCCATTGTGGGCAGCTCAAGATTAGAAAAGTTATTCTACAAAATTACCAAGTGATAATGACAGTGATAAATGCAACTTTTCACCAAAACGTTAAGAACTGTAACTTCTCTTGAAACTTTAGAATCCTCATATATTTATTGCAATCTCTTTGTCATCCACCATACAGGGATTGTAAAGAATTTGCAATTTTTTTTCTCCCATAGAGATATATAGTCTAGCAAAAGTTAAATCATCTGTATTGATAAAAATTAATTAATTGATTAACTTCCTGACATTAATTATATTTTTTAAAGAACATATTTGTTCTAGGAAGTTAAATAAGTTGTATATATATATAACAATATTATGCAATAAAGCAGCAGTGGTCTGCTGTTAAGTTTCGGTACTGTTGGTACGAGACAAAATTTCTGCATACATTTGTGTGATTTTTACTTTTAAATCCGCTTTAGAAGTACCAATCACACACACATTAGTTCGAAATCACATTAATTCACATTAGTTCGAATCTTGGTTATAGTTAATTATTTAATTAACTTAATAGCAATAAAGTCAATTAGTTGCTAAGTAAATTTTTTAAAGAAATTATTTATTTTTAGAAATAAAATAAGCCATATTTCTATTCATATCTATACGCCGCAAAGCAGCGGAGGCGTAGTGTTAAGCTCAGTACCGTTGGTACGAGATGAAATTTCAACATACAATTGTGTGGGATTGGTACTTTTAAATCCGTTGACTGGAGTCAGACGCTCGAATCTTAATGATAGTTAATTAATTGATTAACTTTTGGGGAATAAGAAAATTTTTTTAAAGGAGCTATTTTTCCTTAGAAATTAAATAAGCAGTATATATATTCATAACTTTATGCAACAAGGCAGTGGAGGCGTGGTGTTAAGCTTGGCACAGTAGGTAAGAGATAAAATTTCAATATACAATTTGTGTGAGAGAAGTACTCTTAAGTCCGCTGACTAGAATCAGAAGTTCTAATCTTGGTGATAATTAATTGATTAACATTTTAGAATTAAGTAATTTTTTAATTAACTATTTATTCTCAGAAATTAATTAAACTATATATCTTTTCATATCTATACTCAGCAAGGCGGCGGAGGTGTGGTATTAAGTTCGGCACCGTCGGTACGAAATAAAATTTCAATAGACATTTGTGCTCTTAAATCCTCAGGCGGGAATCAGACATTCATATTTTAGTGTTATTGACTAACTTAATAACATTAACTTTTTTGAAAAACTATTTATTCTTGGAAATTAAATAAGTTGCATATCTATACCATTATGCAATAAGTCAGTGGTTGGCTAGTGTTAGATTTCAGCACCATTGGTAGGAGAAAAATTTCAACAAATAGTTTATATTTGTACGGGCGTTGTGCTCTTAAAACTTTGAAAAAAATCAGATCGTTGAATCGTGATGATCGTTATCGTTGCATATTATGAAAATACGGCAAGCAGAAATTGATACAGGAATTATATTGTTTATCTAATTGTGATTAAAAGCTTTGAGTTTCATCACCCCCGCCCCCTAAATTATTATAACTGGAAAAGTTTTTAAAAATTTATCCTATATTCTTATATAAGAGGATATAAGATGTCTTATATCATCTTATAGAGATCTATAAGATATCTTATATAAGATGATTGTAAGATTCTTATATATCGTATATATAAGATGCTATGACGACTTTACGAAGTTACATTAACTTATAAATTAATAATTCGAATGGCAAAAGCAATTTTGTGCATGCAATATCTGCCTGTGTTAAAGTGATCAAGTGTAATTATCTAAGACGATCTTAGCTTTCTAAAAGAAGAATCTTAGAAATTAGCAATTTCATTTCAAAAATTACAAGTGTAAGTGAAATAGAGAAATATAATCAATTACGGAAGTATAAGGTAAATATTTCATTACCAATTTACAAAGGGTGTTCGAATGAAAGGAATGTGAAACGTCGTAACAGCGTAACTGTTTGCAAATTTACCTTTGCATCTATGGGAGAAGATAGCATGACATCTAAGGATGCGATTGGAATCTTCGGTTTAGATCAGATCATGCGCTGGCACCCACATGCGTAGTAGAGAGCAAAGGCTCTTATAAACAGCGTATTCCTTATCTGAAAATTCAAGATATTCAGATAAATTGCACTCTGTCATGCCGACCATAGCAATGTGGTCACCTCTCAATATACGTGCATTAGATGGCAAGCTAACACGCCTCCGTATAGGACATACGCTCTGTACTCACAAACATTTGCTATTTGGCGAAAGGGCACCAATGTGCCAGACATGTCACGTTGATCTAAGTATTAAGCACATTTTAATTGAATGCCCTATGTACCATTTCTATAGAGTCAACATTTGCAATAAATCATCCGTAAGTCTAACCGACTTGGTGGGTGAGAAATACCACCCAAATATTTTTACATTTTGAAAAGAGATTCATATTTTTACTTGAATCTAGCTGCTTTTCAGCCTTTTAATGTTTTAGAGCTTCATTTTGGAATTGTATCAGTAACTCGCAATTTTATTTTTTAATTTTCTGCGATTGAGAAATTTTAAAATTTTATTGGCTGATTTTCCCACCTCTTGTATTTCTTGTAATTTCCTCAATTGGTACTAATTTATAATTCATTTGTTGGGTTCAGATTAATGTAGTCTTCATTTAAACCTGCATATGACTGGCGCAGTATGGCCACAAATGGCTCTTCTGCCAATAACCCCTAACCAGCTCAAGATATTAAGATAAAGAACATTATAGAATCTATTATTCTTTATTTCATTTTGGACAAGATTTATTCAGAGATTTTTGTTTACTATCACTTAAAAGCAATGATTCCTAATTTTCTCTATTTTTTTCTTCAATATTCTTTCTTTATTGTGAATTTTTTACCCTCTCTTTCGAGTTTGAATAATTTTGCCATGTCTCCTCATCTTCCTCCTTCATACATTCCTCTTTATATGACAGAAGATAATTTTTTTTTCTTAAATCGGATTTCTGGGCTTCATTTATTTCACTTAATAGCAAAATAATCAAGAATTTTTATATAATTGTCTGTTCATCGTCGTTACAAAAATCATATTCCTAAAAAGTAAAAGGTTTCTTTTTCTTGTTTGCAGCCACTGCAATAATTTTTTTCTTTGAATGTAGTAGCTTCAAAGTTGATAATCTTAGAATTAAACATTGTGATTTAAATTTCTTTTTAAAGTTTTAAACCAAATGAACCATTTAAAAATCATTTTTTTTGTCTTCATGTACTTTTTAATTAAAATTTTTTAAACTTATTTTACTTATTATT
>JAPMOQ010025622.1:367192-396906 GCA_026543055.1 Argiope trifasciata
GACGCGGTATCCGCGGCGCTTCGAAATTAAGACGAAAGGAGAATCGGCAGTGAATTTACAAGAATTGCTTAAGCGCAAATGCAAACAGATTGAGAATCTTATTTCAAGTGGAGGGGAAATAAACGCATTTTAAATGATTTCCTTTATCGGAAGGTTGGATCTTCCACCAATAAGCTTCAAAGCCTTTTTCAATTGGACGTATTAAAAGTAAATAACAATCTAATCTGCTTAAAACAGCCGGATCGTTTCTTTTTTTTCTTTCTGAATTTTCTTTTGCTGACTGATAAAAGAGCCCCTCTTATGCATTAACGGTGTGTTTTGTTTCATATCCCAATGATTATTTTATAAACAATCACGGATAAATGCTTATTTAAACTTTAATGTAGTGCTTTGTTATTGTTTTTCTTCGCTCTCTCTTGAATAATTATATTCAGCAATTTTTCGCAGCTCTCAGCGTTGTTTTCGAAATGCATATTTATTTGGATAAGAGCGAGAAAGGCGGATCTTTCTGAATATGTATATTTTCGACCTCAGCTATTATATTTTCTTAAGTGATATATTTATTTAGGTTCTGTTTTTAGTTATAATTTATCAGATGAAGTAATAAGCGTTTCTTTCAAGCAGAAGGGCGTAATTAGGATAAGTAGCCGATTTCTATTTGTTTTATTTTTTAGCTCTAGTGTGAAGATATGCATTTTAAGTTTATATGTTTATTTAGTTGATTGAATCGTTAGACAACGCATAGTTAAAAGAGACAAAGAATCGATTATTTGAATGTAATAATTCTTTTATTATATCCTTATTGGATATTCGAGTTTTTGTAAATAACAATTTTCATTCAGTTATTGATCTATTAATTTTTATTATTTACTTCGTTGTTTTTTATTTTTAAAATTTTCAATTAAAATGCAATTTTGAGAGAGGGCAACTTATAATTCTAAACACATTTTTTTTTCATTTAGCGTTTTATTTATTATATTCTAAAATCTATTTCCCCCTTTTTGAGAGTTCGATGCTCTTTGCTTACTTTTTCACTTTGAATAATCAGTTACGAAATAAACTACTACTACAACAATAAATGTTTATGTAAAATATGAAAAAATGACCTTGAACAAAATGAAGAATTATTCATATTTCCAATAGCTGCGGTATTCCCGTAGTTCCTATGGAATTAAAGGAATACTATGGAATTATGGATATGTAGCGAATAACAATAGGGAATTAAATATATAAACAAGCATTAAAAATAATCGTTTTGCTCACAGCAATACCGATAGCAAACGAATTTTTACCATGTTTAAAAAAACAAACACAAGACATTTTCTCTAGGCATCAATACAAAAACAATGGTGCAACTCTTCTTTATAAAAATATGTAAACGATTTTGCTATAGTATTAAACTGAATATTGTTATGAAATAAAACTGAAAAAACATAATCGCTTATTATTTAATGCAAAAAATTGCAAAGCCCAACATACAGTGTTAATTTGGTTAATAAAATAATGTTCTTTTTTAATTATTTCACTTGCGTAATAAATATATATTTAATAATTTTGAGTAATGTTTAAAAATATTTGTTTTAACATCATATTTAATTAATATTCTTTTGATTATACTACTTTGTTTATTTGACTAAAACTCTTTGGAAATATTTATTCTTCAATAATTCGTCGATGTTATGTTGTATATGTAATATAACAATAAGAAGTGGTAATGTTGACTGGATAATCATTGTATTAGTTAATTTAAATTACTGAGATTTCTTATATATTTATATATGATTTTATTAATAAAAATGACTTACTATTATATTTATTAATATGGATGTTTGAATCTTAGATATATATCACTAGTTCTTTACGTCAATTTTAATGTAATTATTTAAAATTAGTACGCATTTGTGTGTAGGGGGTATACTCTCAATATATTAAGCCCAACAAAAAATTAGATCAATTAATTTAAATAACTGAGATTTCTTATAGATTTATATATACTTGCTGTCGATACTGCTACGTTCAGTGATGGCGGGTTGGTTTGCTGTATGCAAGAAAAAGAAGATTTATATATGATTTTATTAATAAAAAATTATTTATATTTATTAACATGAACGTTTGAATCTTAGATGCATATCACTAGTTCTTTACGTAAACTTTAATGTAATTATTTAAACTGAGTACGCATTTGTGTTGGAAAATATTCCTAGTGTTGCTTTACAATGAGACGTTAATATAACTAAACCCAACCAAACCAAGCATTTGTGTGTAAAGGGGTATACTCTCAATATTGATGCATTGAAACGAAGCGTTGCCGAGTCTGCATAGCTGAATGGTTACGACGCTGGACTCATGAGATCATGTGTTCGAATCCCTGTGGACTTAAAATTAGTTTTTCCTTTATTTTATGTTCCAGAAGATTCTGGGCCTTTCTTCCATTTACCAGATGAGTGCTCCGGACTTTTCTTACTGTCTCCAGAAAGGTATTCTGAAAACTATATAAAAGCTGAAGATCTCGCAGTCACAGAGTTCTTAGTGCAGAGTTGAGTGAATAAATTGATTTAGCTCTACTTCCCGTGTCTTCTTGAGTTCTATCTACGTGACTATATACTAAACACAACAAAAAATTAGATTTGTAATATTTTTATACATAAGTAAGCATAATTTGTTGTCCCCCCTTTTTATGAAGATCGTCTGTCCGACTGTCACTGGCAATTGAGATCTACATCGGTCATCCCCTTTTGTCAGCGCAGGCATTCTGCGTGCTCTTGATGGACGGCTTCTGGAAGGGAGAAAAGTCGTGAATCTGATGCATCGCCCCCTTCTCCGAAGTAGGCGTAATAATGCTCACTGACAGCTGTTAAGATGGGTGGGACGTTTGCACCGTTCGAACGTTCGATATTCACCCTCCCACCACCACTTCTGAAAATTTACTTTCAAAACTCTGTCTGTGAAAGACAAATCATTTTTTGAGTGGTCAGATTCCGGCTTAACAATGAAAGGGTCGGAGAAAGAAAGCAGCGGGGTGAAAAAATCAATTTTTAAAAAATGAATTATTTAGAATTGGAAAATGAAAAAAAAAATGTATATGCTCCTATTTTCTCCTCTTTTTGAAAAGAAGACAGCTAGAAGTGTTCTTCTTGAACTACTGAGATAAATGAAAAATAAATAAATAAACAGATAAATAAGAATTATATTTCAAAAAGAATTACAAACAAGAATTATCTTTCGAATTTATCTTATACTTTCATAATGTGACGATCTATAATATTGTATTTTACTTTGTTGTATATTTAGGAGAATTAAGTATATATTTCCGAATAGCTCTTCGCCTTAATTCGACTCAGTCCAAATTTTGATAAGATGTATTTTTAATGTTAAGACAACATATCATATTTGTGCTGTACTTCAGTGTGTGTTGAGGAGAATTAAATGCGTATTTTGAAATAGGATCGAATAATTTTGAAAATTTCGGTATTAGAATCACATATAATTATTGTGATTCACTCCGTTGTATATTGAGGAGAATCAAATATATATTTTAGAATAATTCTTTTTATCCTTGATCGATGTAGTCCAAGTTTTAAAGTATATGATTTTGATCTTAAGAACATTTACCATATTTGTGTTTTACATCGTTGTATAGTAAGGATCAAGTATATATTTCGGAATAATTCCTCTTCGCCTTCATCGATTTGATTCAGACTTTGATAAGATATATGATTTTGATCTTAAGAACATTTGCCATATTTGTGTTTTACGCTGTTGTATATTGAGAAGGATCAAGTATACATTTCGGAATAATTCTTCTTCGCTTTCATCAATTTTATTCAGACTAAGATAATGTATATGATTTTGATGCTAAGGCCATATGCCATATGTGTGATTTACTTCGTTGTTTATTCAGGAGGATCAAGTATATATTTCGGAATAATTCATCTTCTACTGGATCTGTTTGATCCGATAAAATATACGATCTCGATTTTAGCATCACACACAAAATTTTATCACATTTGTTATTATTTTGGAGTTATTCCATTTTTATATACAAAATTAAACAGATAAATAGTGGCTTTTGGCGAATAAGGACCTAAGTTTGATACAAATTTACGATTTTGATGTAATTATTTGTCTGCTTGCTTAAGTTTTAAATTATCGACTCACGAAAAGATGGATAGATTGTGCATTTTTTCGTATGGGACTCAAACTTTCTGATCTACACTTTCATGATTTTGATTTAAAATTTGATGCAGTTCTTTGAAATTACAAAACATTTTTTTTCATTCAACTAATTCTTTGTACTTTTCTCGTAATGTTTAGGCATTTTTTTTAAAAAGTGTGGATGTGAGTAGGACTGCCAACACTCCCTTCATTTTAATAAAATGATATTCTTTGCAAATTGTCTTGGATTTAGAACTGGAATAAAGCTTCGAGCTTCACTCAAGTTTAAAAGATTTATTCAGTGCAATTTAATGCAAAGCTTTTGCAATAAAACTATCGCTATCATCACATGCGCACATTAATTTATTTTCTCAGATTAAATTTTTAACAGAGCTATAAAATGTTGACGACAATTCTTAAGGTACAAAATTTTGCCGCAATACACCATTGTCCCTTATATCTCTTATGGAAAGTGAGAAATAAATTCAATTCTGTATAACTTACAACATAAGACAGAGTTGCGAAGAATTGGAATTTCAGTATTTTCCCAAATTATGGCTCGAATTTCTTTCTTTGAGTGTTAATTTACCCTTTTTTAAAAACTTTTCTGTAAGCGTCGATAGTAAACATATAACTATCGATAACAATAAAACTATCGATAGCAATCACATGTGCACTTTAAAAAACTATTTTCTGATAAAATCGTTAATCTGAGCTACAAAAGTTTGATGATAATTCTTAGGATGCAAAATTTTGCTGCAGCATAAAATTGCCCCTTAGGCTTTTTACGTATAGCAGAAAGTAAATATAACATAAAACAAGGTTGCGAAGAATTAAGATTTCAATATTTCTCCGAATTATGGTTGGAACTTCTTCCTTTGGGTATTAATTTACCATTTTTAAAAAAATTTCTGTAAGCGTAGTAAATAAATATTTGACTATCTATAACAATAAAACTGTCGGTATCAATTACATGCGCACTTTAAAAAGCAATTCTCTGATAAAATCGTTAATAATTGTTAAAAAATTTTGACGATAATTCTTAAGGGACAAAATTTTTACCGCAAGACATCATTGTCTCTTATATCTCTTATTGGAAATAAGAATTAAATATGATTCTTTATAACACACAACATAGGACACGATTGAGAAGAATTCGAATTCCGAAAGTTTTCCAAATTATGGCTATAATTTCTTCCCTTGGGTGTTGATTTACCTTTTTTTTAAAATTTTCTGTAAGCGTCGATGGTAAATATATTAACTATCGATAACAATAAAACTATCGATATCAATCCCATGCTCACTTTAACGATTTTATCAGATAATTGTTTTTTAATCAGAGCTACAAAATTTTGACGATCATTCTTAAGGTACAAAATTTTGCTGCAATATATCACTGTCCCTTATGTTTTTTTACTTATAGCAGAAAGTAAATATAATATAAAAACAAGGTTGAGAAGAATTAAGATTTCAATATTTCTCTGAATTATGGTTAGAATTACCTCCTTTGGGTGTTAATTTACCATTTTTTCTTTCTTTTTCCGAAAGCCTTGATAATAACTAATGATCTTTGAAATCCGAAACCCTTCGATGTGTCTTGAAGGTCCTTTTTTCTTCTTCTTCTATTTTATTCTCTTGTTCGCTGATGGAAATATTATTCATGCTAATGTCTCAATCGTGAATGAAAGCGAGCGATGAAAAGCTCGGATCTTCCGAACGAATTGAATGGAACTGGACTTCGGCCCTGGGGGTGGTCATTCCACCGGCGCGAAAAATGGCCGCCGGTGATAGATGGTTGCGAAACATAAATCAAACGGCTGCATTTACACAGTCATTAGTAGTACTTACTTTTCCCTTTACGGATTGCATTTCCATACGCACTCGAATCTGTACACACACACACACACGATGTACACTTTGGCACTCATGTCACAGGTAGGGTGATGGATGTTCGCGCCGCCCATCGTTGCCAAAACGCGGAGATAAAAACCGCGAAATTGACCAGGCGTTTTTTCAATTGTGGCGTCACAGCGCTCACCATTCAAGCTGGCGTTTTTTCTTTTTTTCTCTTTCTCTCTTTTTTTTTCCATTTAATTCCTTTCTTTTTTTTTCTTTTGTTTTTTTTAAATGTTCATCGGGCAAAATAGAACCCATAGGAATTCCCCCTTACCCTCAGAGCACCCTTATAGGGGCCGAATTAATTAACCAGTGCGCATGTGCCGTGTTTAGACCCCAACACGGTAATTACTTCTTTGATTAGAAGGGGTGCGTACTTTCTAGGAATACTTTATTTTTTTTCAGCCAGGCATTAATTGGTTGATGACGTAAGCGCTGGTTGCGGTTGAACCAAAGACTGATCAGAATTTCTGATTTGGCTCTGATTGTTGGATTTCGTGCAGATTGATTCCTAAATACTGCGAAAATGATTTTGAATAAGGTTCGCGTTCCATCTAAATCACATATCTGAGGGAATCTCTCGCAGAAATCACTCTGGAATCTTAAAATATTTAGAACTGCAATGAATCATTTGCGGTTTTATAGCGGAAAGAATAAGTTTTCTTTTGGGATCGGGTTTCATGGTCATTTATTTTTTTAATTTTAAGCAACTTTAAAATATTTTTAAATTATAGTCAATTATAGTTAAAATTCAAAATATTTTAAAATTATAATCAATTGTTTAACAATTGAAAAATTAATATTTTATAATATTAAATAATATTAATTAAAAATGTATTTCTTTTGTATTTATTTTGTGTTTTTCAAAATTTTAGCATTATAAAACATCTTATATTTCAATCAAAATTGCTGAAATGAACTTCCTGGAAATATTAAACTGAATATTTAAAAAGAATAACGTGGGTTAAATTAAGTTTAATTCTATCTTATTTGTGAAAACGATTCCATATAAAATAGTTATTCATATTTATCATAGTTTGAATGATAATTTGGGGATTGTGGTTTTTGCCTATTATATTATAATATCTGAATTGGCATAAACTCGACAGATTTTTGAATGCTTTCTTTCTTTAATTTTCTCAATCAAAAGATTAATCTCATGACTGAAAAAAAAACATTTATATTAGTAAAAAAATGTAATTTCGTTATCTATAAGTACATTAAAATTATTTATTTAACATTCATGCTTTAGTTTAAATTTAGTATATAATTCATGTTCTAGCTTAAATTCAATTGAAGTTTAAATTGTAGATAATTTTAAAGTGAAATCTACAGTTTAATAACTAAGAAATTAATATTTTTTTAATATGAATTAAGAAACATTTATTTCCTTTTTGAATATCTTGTCTTTTTTTTTTCTTTTCAATTTTAGGATAATAAATTATTTAACATTTCACTCAGAGTTGTTGTGATGTACTTCATAGAAATATAAAAATGAACCTTTAAAGAAAGTAGAAAAATGGTATAAATTATGTTTAACTCTTTATTTTATTTGAGAAAATGATTTCATACTCGAATTTATCGTTGATCAAACACGAGAAATAATTTGAGAATTACAAGTTTTGCCTGTTTTATTTTAGGACCATAACTGAAGTCAACTCAATATGTTTCTGTTTTCTTTCTTTAATTTTCTCATTCAAAAGATTAATCTCACGACTGAAAAACACACACACACACAAAAACATGCACACTTATATTGGTAAATAAGAGTAATTTTCTTATCTCTAACTATATATCTATTATATAAATTGACAAAATAAGCTAAGTAAGAAGGAATACAACATAATCAAAATTACAACAAATAGAAGAAGCAAAAGTTTCCGTAATTAGTTTCGTTTACTTAATTGCATTAATTTATATTTGCTTCATAAATAAGTTTTATTCCATTTAGATTTTATTTTTGTGAACTTTTTGTTGTTTAATTCCGAATTAAATTTTAATTTATATTCCGATACAATTAGTTTCGGTTTAATTTTTTTATTACTCTAGAAATGAGTTTTAATTATTTAATGTTTTTATGGTTGTTTACTTATATATATAGATATTGTAGTGTAGATGAAGTTAGTGTAGACAAACCATGTATTTACTAAAGTCAAACATAACACTCGTTAATCTCAACTCGATACTATATTCAAGGAACTTGCGTCTGTTTTTATCCACAAGGCGAAATGAATGGAAATGGATTTTAATTATTTAATGCTTTTATGGTTGTTTACTTATATATGCATATATAAGGAGTATTTCTTCGCTATTTATGCTACAAAGGAAAAAAGTTATCTATTCCCCATCCCTCTGTTTTTTACCATCACTGTTACTTCTACGATCCCATGTAGCTGATTAAGGAAAACAATTTCGAATTCAAACAGAATATCCATGCTTCCGAAAACAGGAGAGCGAGATAAAGAAGAAGAAAAAAAGGGATCTTGACAAAAGAGATGTATCTCGAATGAATAAATGATTAAGCAGTCTATCGTAATGGAATGTATCCGGAATGATATTATGAGCACGCAAAGCCCGGGACAAAATCGATAGACTTTCTTCACATATTCATTCTCTTGAAGACCTACTTCTGGGCTGCATAAAGGAAGAGAAAGGATGAAAGGAATTATCCATGAATACTTGCACCCCCCAAAAATACCCTTAAAACTAATACTTCCTGAATATTTCTTCTTCTTGCGAACTGCCTAACCACCTTTCAAATCCGTTGCTGACGCTATTTCAGGCAACGCAATAATCCAGCACGAGAAACGAATCTTCTGCTAGAAAAAAAGAAAGTATACATTGTATAGAAGATCTTGTTTTCTTCTTTTTTTATTTCTTTACGCAGTAAATGTGCGCTATTAAATTTCCGAGGTCGTCTTGCTACTACTATTCAGAAAAATCCAGAGTGCAGTTATAAGAAAATTGAAAATAAAAAGGAAAAAAAAAAAAAATGCAGTCGTAAATATTTATAACCTTTTTAACTAGTTCTGGAGAACGTTAAAGGGTGGTCTCAATGCTGTGAAGCGAGTTTCATGGATAAACTGTTTCAGAAACAGGACAAAAAAAGAAATTCGCAAAACATATCCAAATGTCAATGCGCCGAAACTGAAATAAATCGACTCGTCTTTTTTATATATATGTATTTATTTATTTTTTTCCCCCTTCGTTCTAGTTTGGATTCGAAAATTCGATGAAAAATAGGTTAGTGAATTGACAATCTACTTTCTGAGGAACCCGAGGATAACCGAAAAAGTAAATGGATAAAAGTTCCGGAAGAATGAATGAATGCTAGTTGAAATTCTTTGTAAAGAACAAATTGGAATTTGGGAATTTGTTTCCAAAGCAGCAGCCATGTTTCTCTCCGAGTCGTCAAGTAGTTTCGGTTGTAGTTAAAAATTGCTAATAAACATGACGAGCATATTTTAGAACTGCATTATGCAATTTTGTATTACATGAGAGTACTTCAAATTCTTACAGTATCCTGGAAACTCCACTTCTCTTTAATTCATTAGTTTCAAAAGAGGTCTTGCCAAACTTTTAATAAATTTTGAAATAGCGGAGTAACTTTTCGTGGAGCAACTCATTACGGAGGACCATTTACTTATGAGCTTAGTGTCAGTATTTGTGTATTAAGAGTTTAATGGTTTCTCGGGAGTAATGATTTTTCCTTTCTTTATTGAAAACTTTTCCTTTGAATAAGTTGTTTTTGAAGCATTTTTTAACGCAGTATTTGTACACATTGTTAAGATATCAAACGACTTTTTAGTTCCCGGTTTAATGATTCCATTCCTTATATATCAGTTCTTGTTTATGTGTATGGAATGAAAAAAAATTTGTATGTATATCGACATATGTGGTATACACGTTTTCCGTACCCATAAGATTTTTTTTTCGTTTCTTATTTAAAAATTTATCTATCTGTTTAACTAAATGAAAAAATAATAAATGATTATTTATTAATACTATGTCTACAAATAAATCATTAATTGATACGCATTGCTAAATTTAAATTTAGTTTATAGGACTTTCTCTTTCTGGGTCAATCTCACTTAAAACTTATATGGGATTGCTTTTTCTGTATAGGAGATTATACTAATATTATAAATGTGAAAGTTTGGATGTTTGGATGCATGGATGTTTGTTATTCATTCTCGCCAGAACGGCTGAACGGAATTGGATGAAATTTAGCACAAAGATAGATTATAGTCAGGAATAGAACATAGACTACTTTTTATTCCGGTTCATTGAGTGGTTCAGTTTTTATTAATTAAAAACTAAGTTTCTCGTCAAAAAGCTGAGACCAAATCTCGCCAAAGATAAGTAAGGTTCCAGTTCTCCCCTCCCCGACGGAAATAAGGTTATGGTTAGCAGAATTTCGACCGATTATTTCAAACGATTCTATTTATTTTCTTTGTGTTTGATGTACTTAAAATCAAATGTTGTTAATGAATCGGTCGTTCTAATTCATTCTGAAGTACTTTTAAATTAAAAGGAAAGGGAATAAAAAATTTCTAATCCTTCACCGCGTTACCACAACTGGCGTTGAAAGTTCGCGCGCGATTGTTGACAAATGTGTTTTCATTTAAATTAAAAGTTTAAAAATTATGTGTATAATACTGTTGTAGCTATCTCCATCTCGATCCATAAATAAAATGGATTTTACCGAACTTATTTTGCTGTTTTGTTTTATTTGGGGTCTACAATGAAAATAAATTGTTTTTACGTTAGTTGTGTGTTTTTGTTATTAAGTTGAATTTATATTATATATTTTTCGTATATGCTTATACTTTTAAATGTATCATTTTTAGGTTAGATTGAGTTTTTTTATTTGTCATTATTTAATAATTTTTCGTTTATATACATCAAAATTTCCACGTGAACAGTCGCGCGTAATAGCTAGTGTATAATATTTGTTTGATAATTTTTAAAAATATTTCTGTGAATATGTGCAATGTTATAAATTTTAATTCTCTGTTTCCGTGAGTTAGTCTTCTGTGAGTTTAGTTTAATTTACCGATAAAAATATATTAAAGGATGTATTCAATGGTGAAACTTTGTATCGGTTTTATAATTAAAAACCACAATTTCCATTTCCAACCGTCTTCTTGGCCAATAAAATATCCTATACATCATCAAGATTTTTTAAAGCAATTGTTTGCAAGTATCGGAGATGGTATTCGATTGCAATGGGCCATGGTTGTTTTCTGTATTTATTTAAAATAGTTTTCACAGAGTTTTGAATGTAATGTAGTGGATTGGAAACTAAATAATTCAAAGTAAATGAAGGTTTACTCAGTGGTGGGTAATTCAAAGCAAATAAAAGTTCAAGCCTTTCCTATGAGACAGAAAAAAAAATGTGTTTGATGTTTTAAAAATGATGTTTTAAAGAAGCAGGTAAATAAAGGATGGTAAATAAGGTTGAAAAGCAATTTTCCCTTCTTCTTTTCCTCATTCGCAGGGAATATACATAATTTTTTTTTTTTTTGAAATAATGGTACTTGGAATTGTTACCTTACTTCTTTTTTATTACTTCAGTGAGTTACTGTTATTGTTAGATTTATATTTCTGTTGCATAGTAAGTATTGCATATATAGATAGTGGTAATTGTTTTATTTTATTGTTCATTATTAACTATTACATTATTTAGTTGGAACTTAACTGAAATTCGTAGAATATATAAAGTTTTAATTCAATTAATATATTTTTAAAAATAATATAACTTAGAATAGTATTTATATGATATTAATTTAATAAGTAACATGTAGATTTTTTTTGGTCTACTTTCGGTATTCTTATTTCAATTCATTTTTATATGATATTTGTTTAACTGCAAATAGTTAAAGAACATGAGGCTTTTTCTAAGTAATTTTCCTTTTAGCGAACGTTGTAGCAATTTTATTGGTTAATCGTTTTGACTATTAATTAAAAGCCTTTTGTCTATCATATGACAAAAATTAATTCCATTTTGGAAAATGTTTTGCTAATTTGTTATACGGAGTAAATAAAATATTTGGAGTTTTTAGCATATCCACTGTGTAGCAATTCCGGGCGCTTTATAGTCTTTAATGCAGCTTAATTTTTAAATTGTCTTCGAAAGATGCTTAACGGATCCAGCTTTTTGATATGCCTACAAAAAATTGGGTTTAAATAAAAAATAACTAATGAACATCCACATATTTTTTTTTTCTGGGATAGAAATATTCTAAATCAGTATTATGAATCATTGATCATATTACTCGTTACTTATTTTTGGTCCAGTCCATCTCCTGATTGGCTGTCTGACATTACTGACCAATTTATCTTTCTGGTCACTTTTTTTTCCTTGGGAAATTCTAGACGAGCTTGTTGCTCGGTAAGTAAAGTATTTGGAGCTTTTTTAGCATGTCCGCTGCATGGCAATTCCGCCCGCTTTATAGTCTATAATACAGCTGAATTTTAAAACTTTCTTTGAAAGATGCTTAACATATCTAGCTTTTTGATAAGCCTATAAAAAATTGGGTTCAGATAAAAAATAACTAATAAACATCAAAAAATATTTTAGTGTTTTTTTTTTGTTTGAATAGAAATATTCTAAACCAATGACAAGAATCGTTGATCATATTACTCATTACTTATTTTTGGTCCAGTCCATCTCCTGACTGGCTGTCTGACGTTACTGACCAATTTATCTTTCTGGTCACTTTTTTTCCTTGGGAAATTCTAGAAGAGCTTGTTGCTCGGTAAAGAAGTAAGTAAAATATTTGTAGTTGTTTTAGCATGTCCGCTGCATAGTAATACCGGCTTTATAGTCTATAGTGCTGCTGAATTTTTAAACTTTCTTCGGTTGATGCTTAACGTATCCAGCTTTTTGATAAGCCTATAAAAAATTAGTTTCAAATAAAAAATAACTAATAAACATCTGCAGATATATATTTTTTCTGGAATAGAAATATTCTAAATTAGTGTCATGAATTGTTGATCATATTACTCGTTACTTATTTTTGGTCCAGTCCATATCCTGATTGGCTGTCTGACATTACTGACCAATTTATCTTTCTGGTCACTGTTTTTTCCTTGGGAAATTCTAGACGAGCTTGTTGCTTGGTTCAGAAAGGAAACGAAATATCTGCTGTTGTTGGCAGGAGTTGGGGATGTGGGCGGGGTCACAGTGGGACGCGAACGAGGGGGGGGGAGGGCCGACAAAGCCGAGAGCGAGTTAAGTCGCACGCAAGGTAGCGTGTCCAATGGAAGTTACTGCCAGAAGTTCGAGGAAAGAAGCGTAAAGGGGGCAAAGAAGCAGGACTCGAATGTATTAGGTGGCAGAATTAATGAAATGCTGAGTGATTCAACTTCTAGAGGCAGAGAGAGACCTCCGATTCTGATTGGTAGTTGATACGTTTTCATGGAATTGATTGAGGAGGTCGAGAGATAAGGGGATGGGATTGATTGGGTTAGGAAGGAAAGGTAATGGATTGCTTTAATGGTCGGAAACCGTTCAGTGAAACGTCGTGACTAAGCCTAGATGCTAACGATATTTACGTGGATAAGGACTGAAAAAAAATGAAATCTCCGAGGCTAATGATGGAAGGCAAACATTAAAGTCGTCTAATAATAAATGCGCATGAATAAAATAGAGATTTTTTAAAGCTGATTTAATAAAAAGTGCATGGAATCATGAGCATTTGATTCATGCTCTGTCAAACAATTGCAGATGGTGGTGGGGGGATATTAAAGACGGGAGAGATGTGATAATGCAGTTGAT
The DNA here is from genome assembly GCA_026543055.1 of Argiope trifasciata. Lineage (NCBI taxonomy): Eukaryota > Metazoa > Arthropoda > Arachnida > Araneae > Araneidae > Argiope > Argiope trifasciata. The sequence continues at coordinate 381,027 of JAPMOQ010025622.1, forward strand.
ATTTCCAAAAATATAATGAAATTTTCATAATTTACTTGCATTTTGTTTGATACATAATTTAAATGTGGGTTTAAATTTTGTTTGCCATTTTCGATGGGTTTTTTTATAAACACATTGCAACGTATAAAATTTATTTCATTTTAATTACATAAAAAATGCTATAGAATTTCTTTATATGATACTTAATTCAATAAAACTCCTTCAAATTGAATATGAAAATGAATATTGAAATGAATATTCAAATGAAATATTGTTACTTTAACTATTTTTATGTTTTAAAGTTGATTAAGCTATTATTTACAAAAAACTGAGAAGTTTGTAAGGGTTATTTTACATCTACGAAATTTTTTAAAATTAAATTTCTTCAACTATTATTTGCAAAATTATTCTCTAATTTATTTTTCTTTACCTGCTCTATAATCATCATTAAGAAGTATAGTGAAATATATCTATATACTGACAAAGCAAAATTATGTATACAAGGAAATAATGTATGAAAACGAATACGAAAATATTTATATGAATAAAATCATTCAAAACCCTTTTTTAATAACACTTGTATTATGATGTAAAAAAATCTTTTTATCGTAATAATTTCCTACTTTTTAGTTTTTTAATTCAATATTAACCTCTTGGAATCTTAAAATTTTTCCGCAGACATTACCTGATAGTGTCAGTCATATAGATTAGAAATAAAATTATATTAATCGATTAATTTGCTATAAAGGTCTGAAAATGTTAAAATATTATATTATTTAAATTACATAATTTTTCAAAATTTAAGGACTTTTGAAAATTAAGCGAAAAAGTGCAACCAAATTCGTTTCAAATTGATTTCCAAGTGAAACTCTTAAACATTAAACAAATAATAAATAAAAATATATATAAAAAATTAAATAAATTATATTATTTAAAAAAATGGAAAATTAATATGTGTTTTAAAAAAAACCTTTTAACAACTATGGATATTAATAGGATATAAATATTAATATGCGATTTGCAAAAATACGTATTAATTAGACAGGCAATAAAATTAATATACTCAGAAATTTATTATGAAGTTTCCAAAATCTCGTTTTAAAAGTAGTAATCTATACATAAAAATTACAAAATTTTAAGACGCCGAAAATTAAATGAAGATGAAATTTCAAAATCTATATATTTTATTCCCTCTATAAAGTTAGCTTTACATTATTCCTATAAATATTTCAATTCCCACATTTTTAGCTGAAATTAATTAGAAGCAAGAAAAAAAAAGGAAATTAAAAAAATGACTTTTTTTTCCCTTCTGTTTATGTAACATTCTTAGATTTAATTAACCAAAGTGCGCAGGTTTTTCTTCTTTTTTTTGTGGATGAAGATATAATATTTTAATAATTTCTATCTACATAATTAGTTTCAGGATTTTTTTTTTGAAGTGCAATCTTAGTTCAGATATCTTAGAAAAAAGTAAAAAAGGAAAAAAAAAAAAGTTTTTTTTGGTATTATTTATTATTTTATATTCATGAGTCAAATGTATAGAATTATAGACAATAGACTTGTTTTTGGCTCATTAACAAAATATATACATATCTTGTATATTTGCTTACATTAGAATTATTATCGCTTTTATCTCATCTTCGAAATGATTGCCCATAACAGGCACTTAAATAACATTTAATAAAAAAAGGGAACTTTTAATATCCGTTATATTTAAAAACTACTATATTTGATTAGTTGAAATCTTTTTATTAATATTCTATTATTTTTACGTGTTTTTGAAGATAAACAAGTGTTATAAGATAAAATCTTATCTTTCAGACCATAAATAAAGAGTTATTTTAGTCGTTGAGAGGAATAAAAAGCAAGAGTCAAATGTGGTATTTATTGCAATAATTAGTTTAATTAAAGATAGTAATTTAAGAGGAAAAAAGTATGCTATCTAGAAGGTATAGTTAAAATATAGCAGGGTTTTAGAAACTTTAAAAACAAAAAGTCTCTCTCTTTTTCTTTTTTAAAAAATCTTTTATGAAATCTCTTATGAATCTCGAATGAAAAATGTTTCATTAGAAATAAAAAATGGTAATTTGGATTTTTTTTTTCATTGTGTAAATGCAACTAGAAAAATGCAATTTCATGTATTTATCGTACATAAATATCCCAATTCATTAAAATTTTTTTCTTACTTTTTAAAATAAGATTCATTGATGATTTTTTTAATGCTATTCAACTATTATACGATATTTTTTTTCTATAAATGTAGAAAATATCCGGCATTATTTTCGGTTAATAAAACGGCCAGTTTAATTATTGATCATTTTTATGTGAATTTTTATGCTGTTTTCGTATTTATACGAAATAAAATTCGAAATATTGTTAGTAATTAATTAATTTTCAGAGTTTAAATTGTTTCATAATTCTTTTATAAAAAATAACTTTTATAGGGATGCTGTAATATTTTTCCTAGGCTCAAATAAATTCATGCAATAGCTCCCCAGTGGTGTAAAATAATTATTTTGTGTGCTTTTACACCTTTTGTGACATCATTAACCATTCAGATAAAATATTATTTAAATTACTTTTTTGTTTATTTCTTTATATTAGATTTTTATCACATTTGATGACTGAAAAGTTTGAATTAGTTTGAAGTATAACTAAACGTGGCTATTAATTAAAAGTTGACTGCAGGAAAAATCGAGGTTATAAAAACTATTTTTGTGTGCTTTTACATCCTTTGTCGCATCATTAATCATTTATATAAAGACTTATTTAAATTGTTTATTTCTTTATATTAAATTTATTCGATGACTGAAAAGTTTGAATTAATTTGAAGTATAACTAAACATAGATATTAATTAAAAGTTGATTGCAGGAAAAATTGTTATAAAAATTTATTTTCAAATGTAGAAACATATTTTTATTTACTTACTAAAAATAGCGACATATATTGACATATTAATTATAATAAGTGCTTTAATGTAATTTTAATTTGTTTTTACTAATTTTGGAGATGGCATGAAATAGAGTGTATTAAATACATTGATTCGGAAAAACAGATTTCATAAATGATTTGAAAAACATTTATTAAAAATGTTTTTAATTAGAAATGTATCAAAAATAAAAGAAAGTTTGATTCTTTTAAAGAATGTTTCTTTTGTGATTTTTTTTTAATTTTGCAGTTTTATTCTCTGTAAATTATACTTTAGGTGCTTTAGGACCGATTTAAGAACTTAATACTTCTTATGAAAAAAAAGGGGATATTGTCCAATATTCGCAAAATGTCAAATTCGAATCAATACCATTATATTTATTTTTTGTTTCTGTATTCAACAATTTGCAAAACATCCAGACTTTTGCTGAATTACTCCCACATTTTTGTCAATTTGATGATGAAATTCATTGCTCCTAATGTCTTACCATTCATTTCATCAGTTCAAAAATAACAAAAATTGACAGTGACTCTAGAATGATTTCCATCCATATCTTCGCAAAAGTGTGGGTCCAATTTCGCAATCGTCTGGATGTTTTGTGAATTATTGAAGGCGCGCGCAAAGATCAAACACAATGTTTTAATTTAAATTTGGTGTTCTGCGAATATTAAGCAATTTGTCTCATTATCTCCTTCTTTTTTACAAGAAATTATTTAAGTTCTAAATCTTACATTCTTTTTTTAAACATCCTGTATTTTCGAAATTTTATCAGCAATGAACTAAATGGAATATTAAAATCATGAGGATTACGGGCTATCACTGTAAAAGATAACAGGGTGTGTAGCGTCGTGAAAAGCCCTTAAAAAGTGCTTAAAATTGAGAACCATTTTTAAGCACTTTAAATGTGCTCAATTTTGGAAGAAAGGTCCTTAAAAGTACTTATTTTCTCGATAAGATATTCTTTTTTGTTTCAGCATCCCTTTTGTATCCGCATTCGATGAATACGCTAAATCAATAACAGTCATGAATATTTATTTACTGGATATATGAAAAAAGAACACCGACGAAAGTAAAGCATTTGGTGAAAAGATTCAAGAGTTTTAACCCATGTTAAGACTATGTTTCACTCGTTTTTTCAACATGGGGCACCGTATTGAAATATTGAAATGGTTATTCCGAAAGATCGAAATACAAATTATGCCGAACTTGTTGCAACTTGAAAATCGTTTGAATTTCTTTTACATGCAATGTTCTGAGACAGCTCTAACTTTACAAATTAATCCAAACAATCTCAGGCATATTTCCAGATCTCTGCTTCTAAAATATCCACGTAGTGTTCGAAATAGTGCTCTTATAAAAATTGACTTTTTTGTAATGAAAGTTTTTATTTTTATTGTCCTTTTCTATTTTTGTCTAAAACAAAAATACATAATTTTTTTTCAATAGAAGACATTGAGCAAATATTATGAAAATACAGAAATAAAGAAATAAAATTAAAAAGAAATGGACATTTAAAATTAATCTCTAAAAAATTCAATAAAATTGAGGCCTTATAATAAAACTAGGATTAAAATAACCTAGGATTAGAAAATACGCTGGTTTACATATGCATGCATGTACAAATGTTCTTAATTTTTTTGTCTATGGTGCTTAAAAGTACTTAATTTTTGCAACACTTTCTCACTACTCACCTTGGATAGTTGTGAGTTATTATAAGAAAAGAGTGTTAAAAAGTTAGCGATAAAGAGTGTTTGGTTCTATTCTGAAACGTACATTTTAAGTTGTTTGGCAACCGAAGTGCTTCCATATTCAATGCAATGTTCTTAGATAACTCTAACTTTACAACTTAATCGAAACAACCTCAGGCATATCTCTAGATCTCTGCTGCCAAAATATCCACCGTATTTAATCCCTGAACTTAACCTAAAGCAGTTCTCAAATCGTTTTCACTTTGCTGTTCAAAAGACCAGGAAAGATAAGACCGGGAAGAGAAAACATTGTTTGAATTCAACATTTTCTTCAGAAAGCGTAAAACTGCACACAAAAGAATCCAGCAGCAAATGTTACTGAAAGGTAAACAAAACTTACTTCCAATGCGAAACTTTTTCGTGGGCTAAAATGCAAATAAAATGAGCAAATACTTGTTTATCTCCTTTTTCAGCTCCTTTTATTCGTTGTGTTTCGAGATGAGTGCAGATAAAATGAGTTAAATTCATATTTCTTAACGGCCCTTCCTTGCTTTTTTCCATTCCCCCCTAACGAAGCATGTGATAAGGCCGTGAGCTAAACGGGATAAATGTTTATTTGTATGCATTCATTTCCTCTGAAAGTCGGCTTTCCTGCCGCACACTGTCCTTTTTTGCACCGCAGGCATTTCAGGAATAATTTTTTGGGACATTAATTTCTTCTTTGGCCATTATGCAACTCCTCTTTGGTGGGTTGGTTGTGCTTTTTGAAAGAGATTGTGGCGCTTGTTTTCTGCTTTTTAATATTTTTTTTTATTAAAATGTTTTTATTGCCTTCTTCATTTGCGGCTCTAATACGGAAATGACGAAACGAACTTCTTAGCCTCCCCTCGAGGCCTTTATGCAAATATTAAGTATCGATTATTTGATTAATATGGCGATGGAATTTTATTCGGCGTTTTGTGTATTTTATTCATACCGAAGGATTTCGATTCGAAAATTCCAGAAAGTCATCAAGGTAAAGATGACTTGTTAAAATGGCTTTTACTGCATGGATTTTTTTTCTTTCTCTTTTTGCATTTGTAGAAAAGCTATTATATATTAGTAAAAAAAATTGTTTGTAAAAAAAAATTAAATATTTTCACACTTTCAGTTACTATTTGCTTTATTTATTTATTTATTGAGCTGTATTTTTTCGAGTTTTGAAAAAAATACAACTTTGAGTTTTGCTTCAGCTTTTTCAGCTTTAGAGTTTTCATATAAATTCTATTAATGACGCTTATAATAGTACTCTTTTTGAAATAATTAAAGTTTAGTAAATTTAATGTTATTGCTATTGGAATTAAAATTTATATTATTAATCATTAGGTTACAGGTGGAAAAACTGATTATTAATAAATTTAATCTAGAAAATTAATTTTAAAATTTAAATTTGTTGTTACCAATCGCATTTTACAATCCCGCTGATCAATAATTTATGCATACATATTTAATTAAACTTGATATTTACTTCGTGGTTATTCAAATAACAAGAAACGTTTTTTGTCTATTTAGGTACAACAAATACAACATTCTCTATTACGTGAAGACCGAATCACGTGGAGAGAATTTTAAGCACACATAAATATATATAAAAAAGAGGGTCAAGTCCATCTTCTCCCCTCTTTCCTTATTGTCACAGTCCTTGAGAAAGAAAAAGGTAATTTCTGAGACCGTAATTTCTGTAAAATAAAGTATAACGCAAAAATATCACATTAAAAATAAAGATAGGCGATTTCCGCAAAGGTAAGCAATTAGTTTGTCATCTTTAATATTTAGGTAATTGGTTGCGAACAGTGTTTAATTTATGCATATATACTTGATATTTACTTCGTAGCTATTCAAATATCAATAAAGGCTTTTATTTATTTATTTGCCTATTTAGGTAAAACAAATACATCATTCTCTATTACGTGAAGATCATTTCTGCGACGGTAATTTCTATAAAACAAAATATATCGCAAAAACACCACGTTAAAACATTAAAAACAAAGGTAGGTGATTTCTGCTAAGGTAATCAATCAGTGTGTCCATATTTAGCATTTAGGTAATTGGTTGTGAAAAGTGTCTAATTTATACATATATACTTGATATTTACTTCGGGGTTATTCAAATATCCATAAACGGTTTTTTGTGTGCCTATTTTGGTAAAACAAATACAATATTCTCTATTAGTGAATCACGTGGATATGCAGAAGCACACGTAAACACATAAAAAAAAGAAGAAGGTTGAGTCTATCTTCTCTCCACCCTACCCCTTCTTCATTGTCACAGTCCTTTCTTAAGGAAGAAAAAGATAATTTCTGTAAAATAAAATATATCGCAAAAACATCGCATTAAAATAATAATAAAAAAAGGGTGGTTTCCGCAATGGTAATCAATCAGTTTGTCACCTTTACTATTAGGTAATTGGTCGTGAAAAGTGTCTAATTTATACATATATATTTGATATAACTTGATATTTAATTCCTGTTTATTCAAATACCAAGAAACGTTTTTTGCAGTATTTAGGTAAAACAAATACAACATTCTCTATTACATGAAGATCATTTATGTGACGGTAATTACTGTAAAACAAAATATATTTCAAAAACATCGCATTAAAATAATATTTAAAAAAGGGCGATTTCCGCAATGGTAATCAATTAGTTTGTCATCTTTAATATTTAGGTAATTATTTGCGAAAAGTGTCAAATTCATCATTTATACTTATTCTATACTTAACGTAGCTTCATATTATTTACTTCGTGGTTATTCAAATATCAAGAAACGTTTTTTTACCTATTTAGGTAAAACAAATACAACATTCTCATCGCGTTAAAACAAACATCAAAAAAAAAAAAGGTAGACGATTTCCTCAAAGGTAATAAATCAGTTTGTCCATCTTTAGCGTTTAGGTAATTGGTTGCGAAAAGTGTCTAATTTATACATATATACTTGATATTTACTTCGTGGTTATTCAAATATCCAGAAACGGTTTTTGCCTATTTAGGTAAAACAAATACAACATTCTCTATTACGTGAAGACTGAATCACGTGGATATGCAGAAGCACACATAAACACATATAAAAAAAGAAGAGGGTCGAGTCCATCTTCTCTCCTCCCCCCTTCTTCATTGTCACAGTCCTTTCTGGAAGAAGAAAAAGATCGTTTCTGCGACGGTAATTATTCAGTCTAACGATTGGTCGGTAAATGCGGTGCTCCTTAAAAAATGTGTTGCTTTAATTAACTCTGACGCTCCTCCGGTATAAACCGGGGTTGAATGGGAGCCCGGGTTAAAAGAAAACGAGGGGGAAATAGCGGGTTAGGGGGGAGAGCAAAGGGAAAAATGATAAGTTTTACGTGATTAGTGGCAACGGAAGGGTGGGTTTACTTTTTGCTCTGCTATTGCGGGAGATTTCAGTGGAAATAAAGTTTTCTAGGATTGCTTTTGGTACAATGATTGGTGGGAGAAGCTCAATCAAAATGGGACCGGGTTTTTATTTGGTTTTTCGTATGTAAATGAAGAGGGATGCTAACTAATGGATGTTTTCGTAAGGTTACGTAAAGAATGAAATGCTGGAATTAAATGGTCCAATCGTGGTTTTTTTTTAAATGCCGGTAATTTGTTTCATTAAAAATTCTATTTATAAAACAGATGAAAAGTCAATGAACCAAGTGTTGATGTTTCATTTTATTTGGTGTTTAAATTAGATATGGCACTCGCGTTTGTTTAAAAAACAATATAATAAAAAATAAAATAAAATGATGATAAAATTGGAGTTGAATTAAAATATATAGGCGAAATTTAATTAATATTATATCAATATGATTTTATTTAAAAATTCAACTCTCTCCAATTTCATGAGATTTGTATAGTAGTTTGTATTTCACATCATTATTGTATTAATATTATAATGATAATTATAATCCTAATTTAATTGAAATAATTTGGAATTTGATAATAATTTGAATAATTTGAAAGCGCATTTTTTGTATAATATCGTGAAATTAATAGTTTTGTATTTCTGGAAATTATTACTAATAGTTTCAAAATGCCGTAATTTTTATTTAATTTGTCATATTATTAAATTATAAGGAAATGGTTATATTTGTTTGACAAATCTTATTTCAAAATTTAGCAGTTGTTTTAAATGAACTTATTTGTGATATGCCATCAAATGTTGCTAGTATTTAAGGAAAAATAAAAGATCCGAAGATATATGAAATGACTTGGAGAATCAATCTCTTCTACTTTAATTAAAATTGATGGAAATTTTACCAAATATCGTGAAAAGTTGCGTTTCAATTAAAATTTGTAATTCACGGTTTCCCCCCCCCCCCCGAGACGAGGTTTTTGTTATAATAATTTTTATATACATTTTTTCATTTTATAAGTGATGTAATTATAAATAAATTTCTGTCTTAATTTTTAACCATAAAATCGGGATAACTGTTGAATTTATTGTGAAGTTGATAGATTCTGTCACTATCTTAGAAGGCAAAATCTATGAAGATTGAAAGTGAAATACAACAAGTTGCGTTTTAATGAACTTCACTTTTGTACATTAAGTTGCCTTTTTTGTAAGTTATGAAGTTATTATGAGTTTACTTGGCAAAGAATATACTCAAAGGTAAATTTAAATTTGTAACTGAAACCGATAATCGTCTTCATTTCATAGACTAACAATAACTGTTGTATTTTAAATTTTTTGATAATTATTGTCCAGTTTCATTCATTAAATTTTTTTGTGCTGATGCTTTGACAGGTATCAAATCAATATATTTTAAAAAGTGAGTAAACTTCTCTGTATTTGACTTTAAGAATGCAAAAATGTCAACAAATTTACTGCCAATTTAAGAATTTATTTATGAGTAATCTATACTTATAATAAAGCTCAATGTGTGTGTGTATGTGTGTGTGTGTGTTGGCGCTCTACAGGTCAGACCGTTGGACCTACAGCTACCAAATTTGGTACATGTATACCTAGGAGGTCGGGAATGTGCACCTTGGAGCCCTTTTTTCGAATTTTTAATTAGAATTTGAATTAATTAAAATTTAAGTGAAATTTCGACGTTTTTCCGTGAAAACTTCCGAAAATATTATTGCACAAACATGATTTTTACATAAATTTAAAGATAAAAAAATTAGCTTTCTAATGGTATCAGTGTTTTAATGTATAACTTAAGCCTCTATTTTTAACGAATTTTTAAAGAAATATTTTGACCATGTTTTTTTGTTTTTTTTTCTGAGCTCGTGACTGGATAAAATAGAAGAAAACAATGACGGAAGTTCAAATAACAATAAAAAAAACAATCATCGTAAATCAAGTCTAAAGAAATGCAACTTTCAGCACGTGACTGGATAAAATAAAAGAAGCATAAAATGTGATATTTTCTAAAAAAATAAATGCAAAGCCAAGGTTTCTATAATCATTTGCAACATCTAAATCATTTATTCAATATTTTTTTTTTCCTTTTTCGCTTTCTTTAAAAAAACATATTTAATATTTCGGCAGTATCACGGAAAAAAAAACATTTTTAATTTCAGGCCAATCATTGTCCGGAATTACTTCAAGGCTAATAAATATGTGACTTTTAGAACGCATTACTCGTGGCGAACCAACTGGTCGCCAAAGGCGGCTAGTCAACTATAAAAGCATTAAGTAATTCAAACCAATTTCCAAAATTATCAAAAATTAAATTATTTTGGAAAACCGAAACTAATTATGTCGGTATCGAAATTAAAATTTAATTCGGAATTAAACTACAAAAAGCAAAATGAAATAAAAACTAAATGAAATAAAACCTATTTATGAAACAAATGTAAATTAAAATAATTTATTAAACGAAACTCAAAATTATTTTGGATTCGAACAAGTTTAAAGTTTAAAAAAATATCACACGCGCACACACAGTAAATTTGTTTGTATTTTACTTTAAAAATGCAAAAACGTCATTAAATTCATTCAAAATTCCTATTTTAATTCATCATTAAAAAGGAATTGCAGCATATTTTCCAAAGAGCATATATTATTTAATTAAATGGGTGAATAAAGTTAAAGAATTGGCTTTAAAAAAAAACGGACTCATATAAATTTTTAAATACTTAGGAAATCTAAAAATTCAATTGGCCTTTTTAAATATGACATTCATAAAACGAAACTTCTAACGATGATAAATGAATACCTTTGAAACATGGCAATAACGATAACCAAAATGCTTTAATCGTGTATTCCATTTTCATCTTATGATATTTGGCTCTCCATTCATTGCTGATATTCGGCGGTGAAATCGTGAATTGCTTTTCATCTTTTCAACGAATGCATTTTTCAGCTGAAGATCTGGTCAAATTCGTGTTGAAAACGGATGTTTCTCTCACGAGTTTTGCTTATCATTTCCAACACGCGGGAATTAATTAATATGCATTTTATAGATATTACGATGTTTAATATTTGGTGAAATTTTAGACGTTTTGTGACGTTCCAAATGCATTGCATATGATTTATTACGGATTTAAAAATAAATCATAAACTTAACCACTAAGTTAAGGAAATAGATAAATTCGCATTTGTTGTTTGCAATTTTATCTATCCTGAACAATAATTTATTTTTTAATGTATCAGTTTTCAATATCTGCACTTTTGACAAGTCCTGTTTTTTCATCGTAATATTTACCTAACTGCAGGAATTTAAATTCAAAAATTTTTATATTCAAATTATTTGATAATTAGTAAAATAATTTGAAAATAAAATTTATTTACTATGTTTTTATTTTATTTTACTAGCTAAGACCCGGCACGTTGCTCCTGCCGAAAAATAATAAATAACATTAAGTGCCAGCAATCAATAATTTGGCAATTTTTCACCGAAACAGAATGAACGGTATGACAGAATATAAAATACAAACAAACAATTCATTTTTATGTATCAGAAGTGTGTATTATTTTAGAATTGTAAAACTTGGTGCTCCTTCAGAATAGCAAAGCAAGAAACTATTTATTGTATCTTGTGATTCGTTTAATATTCGTTCAGAATTCTCAAATTTAATGTTAAAAAATGAGATTAAAATATTTTCTTTAAAAATTGATTAAACATAGAACATATATTTAATTGTAAAACTAACTCGGTAAATAAGATCGTTAATATAGTGGAAAAGATAACTTTTGTAAATTCAGACGGTGTGAAATTATTTGTACTACAATATTTTTGGTAGTACTGCGAAAAACACAAAAATTTGATTAAGATTTTAAACCCCCAGGATTGGTCTCCCGAATACTTTCTCCCATAATCTGTAATAAAATTGTTACCTCTGAGAACGACTTGCATGACATTTGCGTACTCAACTACATAATATTAACCTTTCACATGGATTTAGCATTTCTACAGAAACTATTGCCTCCTCGGCGAGTTATTTGGAGTTTGATCCTTGGTAAATAAAGGTGGTTGCGATTCGATTTTTTATTTTTATTTTAGCTAATTGTACTATCTCGATAACCATCCCGTAGATGTAAACAATAAGCTGGCCAAGTTTCATCGCAATCGAATGAACATAAGAGACATACAGACAAACATTCATTTTTATTTATATAGAGTTTTCAAAAATTAACACTAACATGCACCGTGAATCAATCAAATATCATTTCATTTTCTCATGCTCTTAACGAAATAGTTCTCCACTGTGTATGGTACATTGCGTTTCTGGACTCAGAAATCTTACCCAGAAAGAATATTAAAAACGTACTGTAATTTTTCTTCCTTTTCTTTAATATAACTGCTGTAAATCGTTTAAAAGTGAATTTCCCTCGCTACAAGAAGGAAATATTTCTTCCAAATTTAAAATAAAGTACATGTCACAATGCAACATAACACTCCGCGAATACTTTAAACTCGGCGTTTTCAACATATTAAAATTGCTTACCTCTCACGGCACAGGTAGATGGAAAAACAAAATTCGTATCCCACCACCCTTTATCGCTGCCTCCGCCTTTTAATCTCCCCCGAACACTGCTTGGCTGTTTGTGGGAAAATGAAGAATATGCTAATGAGATGTATTTATGAAAACTCGACGCAACAGAAAAGTAGACCGCTTTCCAGTTCGCGTGTCGAAAATTGCGTTTTTGCTGTCATCGTCTCAAAACCCCCTGCCTCCTTTTAGCACCCACCCCCCATTCTCGTACTGCTTGGCTCCATTATTCCGAAATTAAATTATTTTTCAAAGTGAAGGCCTGTCCCATAAACAGCAAGTTTGTATCCGTTAAAATCACCTACTTGGTACTTCATTACTTTTCACTTGGGGTAGGGGGTGGGTGGGTGACAGAGGTGGTATCCCCCCCCCCTCTTTTGGTCCTGTGGGGCACCCTTAGCACGCCAAAGCAGTAACCTTACCGAACAGCTGACCATTAAGACACATTCCGGACACGCTATTACCCACTTGTAGCACGTCAGGGACCTGGAGGAATGGAAAGTATATGTTATTTTTCAAGTGAGTGGAAATATATCGCCCACATGGGCTGGAATGAAGCCATAATATGGGACGCCATATCTGGCCATTAAAAAGGTGGACGACTACGTTTAAAGGAAATTTAAAAAAAAGTTTGGATTTTAAAATAAATTATTATTTAATTATTTATAAACTGTATAACTTTTTTAATATTAAAACTTTTAAACTTTTTTCTTGAGGTAAGGGGTGGGTGGGTGTCAGAAGGTGTATACCCCCTTAGGTCCTTTTGAGGTATCCGTAGCAATCCTTTCGTATCCCCCTCTTTAGATCCTGTGGGGCAACCTTAGCACCCCTTTCGTATTCCCCTCCTTTAGATGCTGTGGGGCAACCTTTGCACGCGTGGGTGACAGAAGATGTGTAATTACGTCCCTTTGGGGTATCCTATACAGCCCTTTCGTATACCCATCTTTAGGTTCTGTGGGGCAACCTTAGCACCCCTTTCGTATCCCCCTCCTTTAATTCCAGTGGGACAACCTTAGAACGCATGTGTAACAGAAGGTTTGTAATTACGTCCCTTTGGGGTATCCTTAGCCCCTCTTTCGTGTCCCCCTTTTTAGGTACTGTGGGACATCCTTAGCACCTCTTTAGCATCCCCCCTTTAGGACCTGTGGGGCAACCTTAGCACGCGTGGGTGACAGATGTATAATTATTTCCCTTTAGTGCATCCTTAGCACTCTTTTCGTATTCCCTCTTTAGGTTCTGTGGGGCAATCTTTACATGCGTGGGTGGCAGAAGGTGTGTGATTACGCCCTTAGGGGCCATCCTTAGCACCCCTTATGTATTCCCCTCTTTAGGTTCTGTGGAGCAGCTTTAGCACCCCTTTCGTACCCCCCCTTTACGTTCTGTGGGGCACCCTTAGCACGCCAAAGCAGTAGCCTTATCGAACAGCTGACCATTAAGACACATTCCGGACACGCTATTACCTACTTGTAGCACGTCAAAGGGGCCGGGAGGAATGGAAAGTAGATGTTATTTTTCAAGTGAGTGGAAACATATCGCCCACATGGGCAGCAATGAAGGGACGCCATATCTGGCCATTAAAAAGGTGGACTCGACTTGCTGTGCCCCCGCCTATTTTCTGCATTCCCATTTCCATTCTAATTTGTCGAGCGAAACGGCGTGCTCATAAACTTAATCAGTTACCAGGGAAACCTAAAGGGCGTACGCTTTTTGCTTCTGAACAAACACTGCGGTCAGCCTTTATCATTATTATAGCAGCCCCCTTGAGCATATATGTATATGTAGAGGCTGTTAATGGTCTTGCCACGCATATTAGTACAGCTCCTTGTTGAGTTCGCGAGGCTCTTTAAAAGCGCCAATCTATATCGGTGGGTAATTATGACCCTCCCAGGGTTCTCGGTCCACAATTAGCAGTCTGGTAATCGCCCTGCGTGCATTGGAGACAGATTTTTTTTTCCTTCTTCCGAGATAGAAGGTTTTTGGGTTCATGCGAGTGGGGTTTTGAGTGAGTTCTCTTTTTGCTCAAGACTTTCTTCGACTGAAGAGTTTTTATTCAAAGTGGCGTAAGTGAAGTTTTCTTGAAAACTGTAGAGAAGATTAAGGTATTCGACTACGTTAAAAAAATGGATTTAAAAAAAACTATTTGAAATTATTGTTTTTCGATGTATTGTCAATTGTGATACAAAATACTATAAATACAACACATTATTTGGAAATATATTTCAAGAAATAGTAAATTTTAATGAAATTTAAAAAACCGGTTAACATTCTACACAAGATTATAATGCAGTGATCCTATTTTCTTTGTACACAAGTTATAGAATATAGTAATGCATGAAATGAACCAAAAGCTACGAAAAATGTTGAGATGCAAAGAAGTTATGGGTAAAGTATATACGTATATATGCGTTTTTTCCTTAAATTCCACTATAGGGATTAAATTCCCTAAATTCCAATAATGTATCCAACTACGTTCAAAGGATTTTTTTAAAAAAATTAGATTATTAAAAAATTATTGTTTTTAGATGTATTGTCAGTTGCAATACAAAAGATTATAAATACAACATATTATTCGAAAATATAATATATTTCAAGAAATAGGAAATTTTAAGCTAATTATTAAGGTACTATGTTAGAAGGAAAATTTTAAAAAAATTTGATTTAAAAAAAATGTTTAAAACTATTATTTTTAGATGTATTGTCAATTGTAATACAAAATACTATAAATACAACATATTACTCGAAAATATAATATATTTAGAGAAATAATAAATTTTAAGGTAATTATTAAGGTATCTGACTACGTTCGAAGAAAATTTTTTGAAAAATTTGATTTTTTTAAAACTATGGTTTTTAGATTTATTGTCAATTGTAATACGAAATACTAAAAATATAATAAATTAATTGGAAATATAATATATTTCGAGAAATAATAAATTTTGTTGTAAATTTTAATGAAATTTAAGCAAAACTGTTAACAATCTACACAAAAGTGTAATGCAGTCATCCTATTTTAATTTGTACACAAGTTATAGAATATAAAGCTGAATGAAATGAACCAAATCTTAAGAAAAATATTGAGATGCAAAGAAGTTATGGGTAAAAAAATATACATATGTATGTATTTTTTCCATAAATTCACAAGTTAATTTTTCTAAAAACATCCATAAATGAAAAAAGTATTTCACCAACAATAAAACTGTTAGTTCATTTCATTGCCCATATAATTTAAAACACATGCCGAAACTTTTATGTAAATAACTCTATTATTTTTTGAAATATGTTAACGGGGGAGAATTTTAAT
>JAPMOQ010025622.1:402863-427084 GCA_026543055.1 Argiope trifasciata
TAATTTTAATTTGATTTCGCCTTTTGTATATTTAGGAGAGATGTGTGCGTTGCGGAGATAAATATTTACAGTTAGTAAAAATTTTTTATAGCTAATGTTTTTAAATAAATATTTCAATTAATTTTAGAATACCTCGAAATCACTATTTGGAAATTATTTTCTATTTATAATTTTTGATAATGATCGTTAGGAATTCAATAACTGTTTATATTCAATGTTGATATTTTTATATGATTTTAAATATTAAAATGATTCATTCTAATTAACATCGTATAAGCCACAGTAACTGTTCCAACAATAACTGTCGCTTTTGCATCTTCAAAAGCGCTACTACCCCAGACGGATTCTGGCTTTCTTAAGAAATCCATTCCATAGCTCCTGTTCTTGCTTGAGGTTTTTCTATTTGTCACCTTAATTGTTTTCAAGTCTTTTTCCAGGTAATCAATCGACTTAAATTTTGGTCCCTCTTTTTTCCAAGTACTGATTGACTTAGCCAAAACAATTTTTTTAATAGCTTGATTGCATTTCAGTTGTATTAAGTATCATTTAATCTTTTGTTTTGCAATAAATTTAATAATATCTGGTTCTTTATATAGTTTGTAAATTGGTCCGCCTTCTTTAATGATTACTAGATTTCATACTACCACATTTTTTCTTAAAATTTCTCTTCCAAATATAGCAACATTCTTTATCTATTTCATTTACTGCCCACATTTCAGCTGCGAATTTGAAAATTAACCTAGTCAAAATTGTGTAAATGGGTAATGAGGCTTATAACGACTATTTGGTCATCTGAATTATTGTCCGGAACAATTTCACTCGATAAACTGAAAATAGCTCTGCTGTTTGTCATTAGATCCAGATACAGGCCATAATATCCTTATGATATCGTTAAAAGTGTGATAATTCGTGGTTAATGGAATAAAGCTGTATAATTATAAAATAAAAGTTTTTCATTTCATTTAGTTCCTTTCACGACGATACGCATAGATAAATGGGTATTTCGCTGGTGATGTAGTGGCTTGTAGACTACATAAGAGTACAGTGTCCTGGGCACTAAGTCATAGTTAAATCTCAACAAGTGTTATTACCAATCAATAGTTTGATTTGAAAGACATAAGATGACTTTTTGAATGATGGTTAGGAAAATATTATTTGGACAATGTATATTGAACTATGAATTGCTGCCATCCCTGCTATTTAATTTTATATATAATTCATTTCATTTAGTTCCTTTCACTACGTGATACGCGTAGATACATGGGTATTTCACTGGTGATGTAGTAGCTTGCAGACTACATAAGAATAAAAAGTCTTAGTCACTATAACTATTGTCAAGTCAACAAGGTTTATCACCAGTCAATAGTTTAATTTGGAAGACATACACGTGGTTTTTTGAATAATAGTCAGGGAAATATGATTTGGACTTGCAATCAATGTATATTGAACTATGACTTTCTGCCATTCCTGCTATTTATTTTTATATAAGTTTTTCATTTCATTTAGTTCCTTTCACGACGATACGCATAGATAAATGGGTATTTCGCTGGTGATGTAGTGTCTTGTATCCTACATAAGAGTACAGTCTCCTGGTCACTAAGTCATAGCTAAATTTCAACAAATTTTATCACCAATCAATAGTTTGATTTGAAAAACATAAGATGACTTTTTGAGTGATGGTCAGGGAAATATGATTTGGACTATGACTTGAAATCAATGTATATTGAACTATGACTTGCTGCCATCCTTGCTGTTTACTTTCATATGCATGTGGCATTTGATTGCTTTTATACGACTATACATCAGATTGTCAATTGATGAAGAACTCTGTATAGGTGATCTTTAGGATTAAACGACCTTCTATTGTAGAACCTTTCCTCCTATTATATAAAATTCGACAGTCGATTAGAAATATCATTGGTCAAAGAACTTAATTCTGAAATTATTAATCTAGCTTCATTCAGAAAAATGTGCCAACCAATTCAGTTACAATTAGAGCTTGATATGATTGAATAAAGTTTAATTCTTGCGTTGTGACAAACTTCGAATTATTCCAAAAATAAATATTTTCATGTTTTAGAATGCCTAAGAAAACTCAATAAATATAATCTAGGAATTAATTTTAAAGACTTTTTTTTTTTTTTTTGAAAAAAACTTAACCTATTCGAACGATTCTGGTACATTAAAATGAAAAATCACATACTTAAGGCTCTTCTAAAGCAAACCCATCTTAATAAACATTTTTAAAATTGATTTACGAGTTTCAAAGATTCTTTCACTGATCTGTTATCTGCCTGTTTAAAGGCTCCCTTATTATTATTCCACATTCATGAAGTATAAACATACTTTTATAAATACGGACATTATATCATATTTCGCCGGCTATGATTTCCCATGTTAGTTACTGAGATCTATAAATGTCAGTGGAAAGCAACGCCTTAGTCGTTACGTTTTGCCCATAAAATTTTATGACTTTTGGTGCCACTCTGACATTTCCTTTCATCAGAAAAACAAATTATATTCTGATGGTTAGGGCGATGTTTGAACTTGGGCAGCACGTAACACAGGGAGCTCTTTACTTCTGATGTGATATATCGCTGATGAGTCTCAAAAACTGCCAAGTTACAAATCTCCGGAACATATGCCATTGGAATAAGACGAAAAGTTTTATTGAAATTTCATGAAGGGAGCTATTTTTTCCCCCCTAGAAGAGGTTGATAGGACTCATTTTCTTGATTTATTTTCCTTATTTTTGGAACTTTATAAAAAGAAACATACTTTATAGTGGGGATATGCTGCTGTGATTGTTAAGTCTATTTCTAGGTAATAAAAATATGTAAGTGAAAAATGTTACATTTTTATCAACTTTACCTTATACTGTTGGTCTATGAGAAAGTTAGATTTGTTTTTCTTATTTTTGGAATTTTATATTAAAAAAGATGCTTTATAGAGCGGATATGCTGTGACTATTAAATTTATATCTCTATATAATAAAAATGTATAAATGAAAAATGTTACATTTTTTAAAAACTTTACCTCATAATTTTGGTCTATGAATTTCGTTTCAAAAATATATTGGGCACCTTTTTTTTAATTAAAAAAAATTATTTTCTTCATTTTATGGCTTTAAAAAATTACTTTTATTTTCTGGATTTGTTACTTAAAAATCTTTATAAAATTCTTTAAATACTGACACACTATTTAAAAGGTTAAATTCCCATACTGTTTATGTTATTAAGTGACAGGTGAGTCAGTTGGTAAAAATAATTATTAATAATTTTTTAAAAATTTGGGATATCAACTATTTTGTGTTTTGAAATAAATGCATAGCTTTTTTTAGGTGTACAACTGCTATTTATTTAATATTATTATCAAAATATAAATTATTTATTTTTTAATAAATAAAAGGAAAGAAACGAAATAAGACATAATTTTATCTTTTTTTTTAATGTATGTTTGCTTTTATTAACTTTAAATCTGTTTTTAAATAGTAGATACGTTTAAAAACATGAAAAAAAAAAAAACTGACAGCATTGGAAATTTAAACATCAGAAAAATAAACTAGTGTGTTTTCACAAAATCATAAAAATGATACTTAGTTTATAATTATTTTTCTGTTATTATTTATTTTAAAACTAGCGAATCATTATAATTTTTTGATGTAACTGAAACAATAATCGAAATAGGATATACATTTGGCCAATTTTTTAAAACATTTTTTTTCTCACTAACCATACTATTGTTTATCTATCTCTATACATATATATATTCTAGATTTATGATCAGGGGAAAAACAGAAGCAAGTAGCACTTAAATTATTCATAAATAAAAAATTCGTATAATTTGTTACCATTTTTTCACTAACTATGTGATGCATTAGAGTTATACAATTTTATTTACTTTAGCATTCTTGATGATAGAATGTTAATTTAACGTTTCACAATTTAATTAATCTTATTATAGAATTAGGTTAAAAAAATTCTTGATAGAAGAAATGATTTCTAGGTTTCACTATACTTATAATAATGATTTATATACTTAAATTAAAAAAAACAGCAAGTAATTAAAATAAAAAAATATTTGTATCTCACTAATATAAGATTATTTTTTAACGATATTTCATTTTATTTATAAATTTTTCTTCATTATTTTAAACTATTATATAGTCGCTATTATCCTGACTATTCATCCATATTAAAATATATAGATAAAAAAAATGTTTGAAATCAATTTTTAAAATGTTAGTGTTAACTTTGAATCAAGTATTCAGTATAAAAGTATATAATATTTCAGTATGAACGAAGATGAAATTGTCTGAAATAATTTGATGGGTATGAATTTTTTTCAGTTCCCTCCATCAATTTTTTTCAGTTAATGCTTAAGTATCTGTGGCTGGCGCGTGAAGTTTTAGTAATCACACAGTCCATCAAATCTTTTTCAAAAGTTCACACTTTTTCACACTCCAGTGAAAAAGTGTGAATCCGTTAGACAAGATATCTGTCCAAAGGTAAGAATGAAAAATAAAGAATAAAAATAATATATGTCTCACTCTTCATTTAGAATAAATGCCTTTAAAAAATCTGGCAACTTTTCGAATAATTTATTTTGAAAAGAACACGATTTTCTTTCTTTGGAATGCTGTCATTTTTTTTCTCCCTCCCTTTCTGTCTGCAAAATTTATTATTTTGGTTTTTTTTTTCTGTATTTTTTTAGAGATGGCAAGTTAGCTGGAAACAGAGATTCTTGTCCTCTTAGGGCTACTTATTTCGCTTCAGTTCACGAATAAAAAATGAAACGAAAAACAAGTTTTATTTATTTTGTTTCTACGTAACCGGTGGCATTATGTGAAAAAGTCTTTTTCTTTTCTTTTTTTTCTATCGAATGCCTCAGTGAGCATTCAGAATAGAAGAGGAAAAACGTTATTTTTGTTTTCTAAGTGAACAAACAAAGGAGAATATGGAATTGGAATGTTTCAAAAGTACTAAACATTATTTTAAAAGATATCTGAATGATACAGAGATTGCGAAATAACATCGAAAAAACGTATTTTAATTAATAATTTATAAAATAGTACTATATTTTTTCCGAAATAATTTTGTTATAATTTTTTTTGTATATCATTCAATTTTTATCTTCCTTTGTGGACAAATTGGAAATGATTTAGTAATTGAAAATTTCAATACTATTTTTTTTTTTATCTACTTAGGAATTTTTTTAAAAACAATTTTTCCTTGTGTTGTGTTATTCATTTCTGAATGACTAAGTTGTGACTAAATTGACAATAAAATTAAATAAAGTTCCATTTAACCGTAATACAAAATAAATAATTTGCTTATAAAAATCTTTTGCTTTAGAAAAATATGATTATTTTACAAAAAAATGTGTTTTTATAAATGTGAAAAAATATTCTTTGTGCTAATTTATTGAGCAAAATAACTTTTACGTTAACATCTTTCATATTTCTAAATTATAATAATGAAAATATTAAACGCATATATTGATTATTTTCGATTATTGTAAACGAACGTTCAATTTTCAATAGATGGTTATTAAATAAACGAAAAAATGGATTGAATTAGTAGAGCTAAGTCTTGGACTCTCGATTCTGACAGACATGGATTTATTTTTTAACAACGCATTTAATATTAAAGCAAGTCAGATAAAAAACAAATTAAAATGAAGGCATTTTTTTTATTTATTCCTCTAACAGACTGGAAAATTAGTACACGAATTCTAGTTGCTAATTTCGTAAAAAGTTTTTTCAAGCCTTAGTTTAGTTAAAGAAATTGAAAACGAAATGTAAAAATATTATTCGTTGTGCTAATTTAGTGAATGAAGCAATTTTTAAGTCAACAACTTTCACATTTTTTGATAAAAATAATAATCATTATTGTAATATTAAATATATTTTTGATTATTTTCGATTATTGGAAACGAACGTTTGATTTTCAATAGATGGTTATTAAAAATATGAAAAAGTGGATTAATTTTAAATGGATAAATCTTCGACATTCTATTCTGATAGACATGGATTTATTTTTTTACAACTCATTTAATATTAAAGCAAGTCAGATAAAAAACAAATTAAAATTGAAGGCATTTTTTTTAAATTTATTTCTCTAATAGATTGGAATTCTAGTTGCTAATATAAATGAAAAAAGGTTTTTTCAAGCATTTGCTTAGTTAAAAAAAATCGAAAACAAAATATAAAAATATTATTCGTTGTGCTAATTTATTGAATGAAGCAATTTTTAAGTCAACAACTTTCATATAATAATAATATTATTATTAAATATATACTTGATTATTTTCGATTATTGGAAACGAACGTTTAATTTTCAATAAATGGTTATTGAAAATATGAAAAAGCGAATTGATTTAAAATGGATAAATCTTCGACATTTTATTCTGACAGTCATGGATTTATTTGTTTTTAACAGCGTATTTGATATTAAAGCAGGTCAGATGAAGAAATTGAAACTAAGGACTTTTATTTTTATCTCTAATAGATTAGAATGAAGGTATACGAATCCTAGTTGTTAATAAACGCTTTTTCAAGCATTTGTTTACATATAAAAAAAAAGAAATGTAAAAATATTATTCATTGTGCTAATCTATTGAATAAAGCGATTTTTTAGTCAACAGACTTCACATTTTTCTATAGTAACAAAGAAAATATTAAATATATGTTTTGATTTTTTCTATTATTGGAAACGAACGTTTAATTTTCAATAGATGGTTATTAAAAATCTGAAAAAGTGAATTGAATTAAAATGAATATATCTTCGACATTCGATTCTGACAGTCATGGAGTCTTGGCATGAAAAAATTTAAACTGATGTATTTTTTTTATTTTATTTTTATACTCTAATGGATTGAAATGAAAATATGCGAATTCTAGTAGCTAATATTCTTAAAATGCCCACCATTCTTCCATTTTTTAAAAAATTACAGATGCCTAAATGCATTTATTTATTTAAAAAAAAATTAATTGAAAACGAAAATTGCTGATAACATTTTCTTTACGATTATAATTTCTTTTGTACTGTTTTTTGTTTACTGTAAAAAAAATTAAAAAATGAATGTTTTTTTACCCATTATTATTATATATCCGCATTAATCATTACAGTTATTTATAATTGTTGGCTGGTAAGCAATTATAATTATTTTTCTAATCTTTATTAAATACTGTAATACATAAATTCACTTATAACCATTGTTAGCAGCTGGACTGGAACATTGTTAGCATCATTCATGCTAAGGTTTTCTGGTTTGAACGAATGGATATCTTAATGCATTAATTCCTTTGTTAGCTTGTTAAATAATCTTCAAAAGTTTCAGTGTATCATTTCCAGATATAATTAGAGGTATGACGAATACACAGTATCAAGTATGCTGCATTGTGCTGTATACATAATCAGAAATTTATTAGTTTAATTATTAAGAAGCGGCGATTCATATCTCAGAATATTAATGAGTACGAATGTTAATGCATTTCAACTGGGAAATAATTAACCATACTTATAATTATTAGTCTTGTACGATTCTTAGTCTGGTTATTTCTAAAAGCGAATTCATTAATTGGATTTTCTGCATAAAACTTATTATATTTAATAAATTTACTATGAATATATGTATAACATGATTAATAATATGAAGATTTAATACTTGCAATAGGCGGGGTTATGTTAGGCCTTTAATATTAAACATAGACGATCAAACTGTAGATTTGTTTCCTCTTCTATGTTTTGAACCGTGGTATTACTTTAATTTGAACCAGTTTTGGTTTTTCATACTATTAATTAATATTATACCGTTCTGTAGAAGTTTACTTGTAGATATTTTTAGTATATACCTCTCACCTGTAAAATTTAATTTATACGAATTTTCAATTGATGAAATACTAAATTAATTATGAACTTTTAGGTAATCTGAAATTTTGGTTTCATTTTATACCTTTTAATGAATATTTCTTCATGTGCTGATAAAACAAGAAAACAGAAGAAAAGGGAAATACATAAGGATACAAGATAGCATATATACATTATATAAGGAGTTTCGAGAAAAGTTGTTGTAAAAAGCACTTTTTTGAAATGCACATACTTAGTAAATAGGATATGAATAGTATATTTATGTGCCCTTTGAGTAATTAATTCATGAAGTAATTCTTAACAATTAAATTTAATTAATTTAATTAATTAATTAATTTAATTAATTCATCTCTAATTGCACACAGGCTTCTGTGTTCGGTGATATGCTTAAAACATCTGGTTTATAACACCGTGATAAGGAACAATAAAATCGTTACTTTTTAGCAATCCTGATAAACTAAAGCTGAAAAAGTATTAGAGCTCATACTTTCTTTCTCATTAAATTGATTTGTATAATTATTTTTCTTATTAAAAGGAATTAAATTATTAGTATGAAAAATTACTTATTAACAATAAAAATTTCAGTTCAATGTTTTCGTTTTATCTTACTCTAGAAATCGAAAGTTTCTTAAAATACACATGAAATACAAACAGGAAAAAGTAAATTACAATCAATTGTACTGATGGGTAAATGCTTTTTTATACTAACAATGAATTATGCTCTCAATAGGAACTCCTCTTTTTAAGAAATTAACAACACACATCTTACTGCTTTCAGATTTAATCTATACCTTTTTTTTTTTTTTCTCCATCTCATTCCCAGCAAATTCGGCCATTGAATTAGGAAGATAAAAACATTGCGAAATATTAAAATCGATATCTTCCCAAGTATCAGAAACATGGCTCCTTCGCATTTAGCCATGCTTGATGAATCTACAGTTCTTTTCAGTCGACCGATTCCGCGGAGCTACTGAAAGAGGAATGCTGGAAATCAAATTAATTAATTCATAATACCACGAAAATTAACTTTTCGCTATCTGTTCCACAATCATATTTCTTGCATACGCTTAGTTTCATTTTCTACATTCTCTGCTTCTTTCCAAGGCTCCAATGAACACATTCGATGGAATACAAATCTATTTTATTCCCTACCCCTCAAAAACTAACGACCGTTAAAAGATCGAGTGCAATTTTGATCCAAATGAAATCTGTTTAATTAAGTAATATGAATTAATTTTTATTTTTAAGACTTTGGCATGTATAATTTTTTTTGGATTTCATTCTTCAAGCTTTGAGTATGGATAGAATGCACTTTTTTTTTTTAGTTTTCCTTCTTCATAAAAATAAATAGCAACTAATGACTTTAGCTTATAACAATAATTAATGATAAAATATTGAATCCTTGGACCTGAAAACGTGGATCATTACACATCATTTTCCTTTTGATAGATGGAATCGCGAAAATTTTCAAAAGGTAATTAATCATCTCGCTCTTTATTAATGAACGTAGGTGACCAGAGCACCGAATAATTTTTCTTTCACTTGAATTAACGGTTTGAGCGAAATTTAAAAGTATATATTAATTATGTTGTGCTTGAGTAGACGTGGTTTCCACCATTTTTTTCTTCTTTCTAGACTAATTTTGAATATTACTTGTCTTTTTACTTCTTTGAACTTTTGATAACTTGGCAGCTTTGTGAGTGTTACCTCAAAATTATGTAAGGAAAAAAAAATGAAAAATGGTAGTTGAATTTTGTTGGAATTCTGGAATAAATTTGAATTACATTTTGATGAATATTTCTAGACCATTATTTCAGAAATATAAGTCTTGTGAATTTATAAAATAGCTCTTCTATTTCTCTAATATTAACTTTATCTTAAATGAAATTTATTCCTTTAATTAGTCATTGTTCTTTCTGCAGATCGTATTTTTTTCTAAAAAAAATTATACTAAATTGCCCCAAAAAGAGTCACATATAATTAGAGCTTGAGTAGACTTGGTTTCCACCATTTTTTTTTTCCCTAATTTTGAATACCACTTATTTTTTTCCTCTTTTCAACTTTTGATAAATTGGCAGCTTTGAGAATGTTACCTCAAAACTTTGGAGGTAAAAAGGGGATGTGTTTTTAAAGTAATTTTCAAAATTCTTTACATTCGATAATGATTGGACCGAAGAAGCTAAAATTTATTGGAATTCTGGAATGAATTTGAATTGGATTATGATAAATATTTATGGGATATCTTTCTAAAAATATGAATATTCTGCATTTTTTAAATAATTCTTCTTAAGTTCTATTTCTCTAATGTTACACTAATTATGAATATTACTTGTCTTTTTTCTTCTTTGAACTTTTGACAACTTGGCAACTTTGTGAATGTTACCTCAAAATTATAAAAAGAAAGGGAAAAAAAGTGCCATTTTTTCTGTAAAAGGTAGATACAATAATTTTCTTTATTATGTATTGATCAAAGATAATTCTACTAATATTTAATTCTTAAATACAATCCATATTCACAGATATCAGTGTTTCAGAATATTTGTTGCCGAATCTAGTTTCCATCCCAGAACAAATAATATTTTGTTTTCATCTTTTTCCCGGATCTCTTTTGCGAATTCCTCTTTTACTGCTGTCTGTCAAGCCAAACAGTCTCCTGGTTCTCCCAGATTAATGTCGGAATGCGGATTTAGGAGGGCCAAAACGATCGGACAAACACAGAGACGAAGCAGGAGGAAAAGGAATTGCATTCGCCAAGATAAGAAGACAACAAACTACTCGACTAAAATACAGCTTAACGTGTCTTCTCGGGGACTATCCGGTAAATGCACCGAATGGCATGTTACGCCGGCTATAGAATTGGTCCCAAATGACTTTCACTTCTAAAAAAATAAAAGAAGTAAATGGATCAAAGTATTTTAACAATTTCAACGGTTTGGGCTGTTCTGAATAAAAGGAGTTTTGGTGCATTTTTTTAAAAAAATAGTTCTTTTTCGATATCGTCATTATAGAAGTATGGGGAACAAATAACGGTTTGTATAGTAGGGTTTTTTTATATGCTGTGGTTACCACAAATGATTGTACAAATGAAACTGTTTTAAAGATAGAAAAAGGAAAGTCTTTTAAAAGAAATATAAATGAATCGAACTGTTGTAACATTTCCAATGTTTTTTTTTTCTTTTCTTTCTGACTGCTTGAGACAAAGTCTCGTCAGCTCTTTTTGAGAACTAAGTTCCATTTAATAGAAACTGTCGTGTTTATTTTTGAAATAATTTAGTTTTGTTAGTTTATTATACTTATATTTTGTTATTACATGTCTATTATATTTAGTTAGTCTGTGTTAGTCTATTATTTTGTTAGTCTGATGGGGATAGTAAATTGTTTAAATATCCTATATAGTTTTTTATATATTGTTTGTTAAATTGATTCCACAAGGCATCGTGTAAAAAAAATTGCCAACTATAGACTTTGAATTGGACAAACTTAGAATAGATTATTTTCCGATGCGCATATATAAAATATTTTATTTTTAGGATCAAATTGAAAAAGTACTAAGATCAAACAATTGTTGATCTTTGAACTTTACTGATGAGCGATATATTTTTTGTATTATGATTACCATAAAGAGTCCTATAATTTAAAATAATGGAGGACAAAATTAAAAATTATATAATGTAAATGAATCTAATTTTTTAGACAATTTCAGAATTTGAACACAGTTATTTATCGTTCTTTATCTCTTTTATAGGTTCACCGTAAAGATCGAGTGATTTGTAAATGGTTTATAAAACCAAGTTTCTCTGTGAATTTGTTTGATGCAGCTTCGTTAAAAGAGTAAGTAATTAAATTCTTATATTCATCCTTATTCATGTTAATAAGTCCTAATATCTTACAAAATTCATTATTTTTTTTAGTGATAAATATTTTAACCATATAGTTCTTAATATCCCGAAATCTTATATACGAAGTCGCATATAATGTATTACAATTTTGCTTGTAGCTAATTTTACGGAATAATTTACTATTCTTTTACGGAATAACATAGAGAGCTTATGCTATAAGTCTTTTAAATCTGGTATAAAATCTAAATGAAATATAACTATAGTTTTTAATGGAATAATAGACTTTTTAGAGCAGCAAAATCCTTACGGTATACCTGCTTAATAAAATGTTGTCAGTAAGAGAATTTTAGTATTAACTACCAAAAGCGAATTTATCTGTAAATAATTGTGTCATGACTAATTAAAATTAAAGGAGCTTTAATATTTCTATGTTAATGAACTCACACAATAGATAATTACATTTGAAAAGTTATTGCAAAAATTACAAGCGCAGAAAATTCCTATTCCTTTTCATTATTTTTATTACGAACAGTTTCTAAAAAAAGAAATGGTTCAAATTTCTATCGAAAACTTTCATTCCCAAATAAATTGTAACATTCTCTTGCTTGCCGTTTCTTTGAAGTGGGATTACAAGTTTTTTTTAGCAACGGTAGAATGATTTCTCAGCTGAAAAGCAAACTGACAAAAATATTTAAGATTCTACTTAGTACACTCAGATGCTGTTAGTACACTCAAACGCTACCCTCTTTTTTCGAGTCCTCTGCTACTTTTTTTAAGAGCAGCAAAACGCAAAAGAAATACGCCAGTATTTATTTCCTAATTAATAAGATCTTCAGCATCCCACTTGTATACAAACAATTTAAAAGCTTCGAAACGATTTATCTACCTTTTCAAAACAAACGCTTTTTTTTATTCTACTTCTTCTTTTAAATCTGGTGGAAAAGGAAAGCTTTGATTGAAATCGGAAAAGAAACTCTTCAGCAACAAAGCAATGCAAATAGCACACAAAAAAGGCAGGAAAACATCGAATCCTGGCAGAACCAAATATTGCAAAGTGGTATTTAAGGCAATTCTTCCATCAAATAGGGTTGGATCTTAATTTTAACATCGCCCCCTCAAAAGAGTTAGGAAAGTAACAGGGGGGAAAAAAAAGGAGGATGCAACAAGGAGCAAAGAAAACAAGAAATGAAAGGAAACTGTTCAGGATCAGCACAGAACAAACATTACATTTATCAGATAAGCACACACACACGCACGCACACAAACAGCAAGGACAAAGCGGCCTGAAGACATTTTCCCGAACTCGAAAGTGAGAAAAATTCTTCTTCTTTTTCACCTTTCTGTGTGCTCTGGAGAATTCTTTTAGACACCTTACTGCCTTTGCATTGGAAATTCTATCCGGGTCTACTGCTTCTGCTTACCAATTTTAACGGGTCGTAAATGTCGTTTACAAATTATCTTCTCGATTCGGAAAATAAAAAAAGGAAAAAGAGAGAGAGTTTATGTCAGTGAAATGCATAGCGTGGCAGGTGCAAAACTAAGTCAGTTTTATTAACTGTTTCTACCTTTTTATTTCTGTCTTTCCTTTAAAAAAATAATAATTCTTTTCCTTTCTGTCGTTTTTTTTTCCCCCAATTTGTGAAAGAGATTTGTGCCAAACGATTTAAAAATTGATAATAACCCCCCAAAAATTTGTATGTATTTGATTGAAAAATTACTAATCACTGAGTATTTTTCATCTTAACTTTAATTGTCAGAATGTACTTAATGATCTCTCTTCATTATTGGTTGAAATTGTGCTCTTAATTGGTTTTATTTTGTGCTCAAAAATACTTTCGAAAATAATTATGGCTATCTTTGCTTCAATTGAATTTTAGAAAATATATAAGTAAAGTCGATTTAAGATCTGATAACAATAATGCATAAATAAATAAACTGCATGTGTTTGGTTTTAAAAATTACCAATCTCTGATTATTTTTAATCTTAATTGCCAGAACGTACTTATTGATCTCTCTTCATTATTGGTTCAAATTATGTTCTTAATTAATTTTATTTTGCATTCAAAAATACTTTCGAAAATAATTATGGCTATCTTTGCCAGTTCGTTGCTTCTAAGGCATTTTTGAAAATATATAAGGCGATTTAAAAACTGATAACAACCAAGAAAAAGAATTGTTTGTGTTTGGTTTTTTTTACCAATCGCTGAGTATATTTAATCTTCACATTAATTGCCAGAAGGTACTTAATGATCTTTCTTCGTTATTGGTTGGAATTATGTTCTTAATTGGTTTTATTTTGTGCACAAAAATACTTTCGAAAATAATTATGGCTATCGTTGCCATTTCATTGCTTATAACGCATTTTAGAAAATATATAAGTAAATACGATTTAAAAACTGATAACAACAGCAAAAAAAAGTATGTGTTTGGTTTTAAAAATTACCAATCATTGAGTATTTTTAATCATAACATTAATTGCCAGAACGTACTTGATTTCTCTTCATTATTTGTTCAAATTATATCTTTAATTGATTTTATTTTGTTCATAAAAATACTTTCGAAAATAATTATGGCTATTGTTGCCAGTTCGGCTTTTCTAGTGCATTTTAGAAAATATGTAACTAAAGACGATTTAAAAACTTATAACAACAACAACAAAAAATGCATGTGCTTGGTTGTAAAATATACCAATCCCTTACCAATTTTTAACCTTAAAATTAATTGCCATAGTATGCTTATTTATCTTTCTTTATTATTGGTTCAAATTAGGTTCTTAATTGATTTTATTTTGTGCTCAAAAATACTTTCGAAAATAATTATGGCTATCGTTGCTAGTTCGTTGCTTCTAAAGAATTTTAGAAAATAAATAAGTAAATGATGACGAAGCCTTTAGGTGATACTTTTTGTCATTTGAAAACAACACTAGTAATATTCGAATGAATAAAATTCCATAATTTTTGTGTAATTAACGATATTTTTAACTGAAATTTTATGTTCGCTATTTTATTTTGAACCTTTTTGCATTTCAAATAATGTACGTCTGTTTTCTTCACATTTGTTGGAATGCAATGGCTGATTTAACATGCACTATATTAAAGGAATATGAGAAATCTGTTATTTTAAACTTCCTTTTCTTTATTTTTTTGTGTTAACAAGTTGTAGCTTTGTCCACAAAATACTAGCAATGAATAGTTGTGTCATTTGCGATGATTAATAAGGATAGTTTAATTATTTTCAAAAAAGAGATAAACCTTCTGCATTTATGTAAGCACTTAATCATATATAAGGCTTAATTAAATACTGATATGTTTCTTTTTTCATATTTCACTCTGATATTATCAAACTGTATCAGCTGGTTTTTTTTTACATATCGTTTCTTTTATCACTATATTTACTTGTCTTCAGACAACAATATGATATAAATAATTTTTTTTTTGATAATCTGAATGAAAGTAGTAATTTTTTTAAATTGTATTTTCCATCAGTATTTAATATTTTATTTTTTCCAAAAAGAAATAATTTGGACTGTCAAGAGCTTTAAGCAAGATGGCAAAGATTGCTAATATCTTAATTTCAAAATAATAATTATAATAAATTATGCAAAGTTAAAATAATGTGAGTGTGATTATAAATATTGATTGCTGGTCAATATAAAATTATTCTGTACTTTAAACTATTTTATAGAATTTAACTATTAATGTATATTTATCTTCGATAGTAATTTATCATAAATAGTAAATTGATTCGTTGTAAGATAGCATATTTATCATCAATAGTAATTTCTTTATATATATATATATATATATATATATATATATATATATAATACTTAGCACATTCTATGGCATTAAATTACTATTCTCAATCATAAATAGTAATTTAATGCATTATAAAATACTTAACATATTTATCATAAATAGTAATTGTAGTAAATTGTAAATTTATCATAATAGTAATTTCATTTCGTTAGGAATATACTCAGCACATTCGAGCAAAAATAGTTTAGGTCATAAATAGTAATTTAATTCGTTGTAAAATACTTAGCATATTCATCATGAACAGTAATTTAATTGATTACAAAATATTTAGCACATTCATTATAAATAGCAATTTCATACATTATGAAACACTTAACATATTTATCATAAATAGTAATATAATTCATTATAAAATATCATATTTATCATTAAAACTAATTTAACTCATTGCAAAATACTCATTTAACTCATTTTTTTTAAATAAAAAGGGGGAAAAATCGACCATGGCCTACATGTTAAATACTGATGAATTATCTCAAAATGAGTCTGGAAGGTTCATCCGAATTTAAACTTCCAAGGAAGCACGATTCCTCAAATGCTGTTGCAATTCTGGTGGTAGTAACTTTTAATGTCACTTAAGTTAAGCAATTAGAGGAGAAGGCCACTTTAAAATGAACTTTCTTCTCTCTCGCCTACACTTTTTCAGCCAGTTAAGCTCATCTGCGGAGCCAAAGGACGTACAACGTTTCTTATTTCACGGTTAATAGACGACTGTTGTTTCGGGGCAGTGGTAAGGAGTTCATTATTCTCTGAATTAAATTAGTAGTTAGTCCATTTATTTTATTTTTTTGTTTGGCTTTGCATCCGGATTCTTAACAAAATAATTCATTGACATTTCCAAATGTCATTACACTGCAAAATCCCCGTGATATTTTTTTTTTCTTTGGAAGGGTGGGTGGAATCATAACAAAAAAAATCTTTGTAAAGTTTCTGCTCTTTGATACGTGTTTAATCGAAATTTTAATTTACAGTTCATAGATTAATGCTTCATAGCTCATTAATATTTTTATATTTATATATACGTTTGGGTTGGGTTTGGTTTGGATATTTTAGCATCCTGTTGTAAAGTAACGGGCTATTTGGGGTCGGACCTGGTAATTTTGAACCATGTTCAGAATACGAGCTGGAACACCCTTCTCTAAACCACATCACACTAGTGGGAGAACGTTTGGTCTGACATATTTAACGTGCAAGAGACCCCCTTACACGACGGTTCTTCGGTGGAAATCGAGTCTCTAACCTCCGCTTCCGAAGTCGAGTCTTTACCACCAGGCCACCGCAGCCCCATATGCGTGTGGGGACGAATTCAAGAATATGCATAATTTCTCAATTAATTAAAAGTTGTCATCAATATTTTAAACTAACAATATATAAACGATGTTTAATATTTTAAACGTCGACTAAATGCCTTGCATGTAGATCTTGCTTTAGATTTGATAGTTCACTTTTTGCACTATTTTTGAAATTTGATCTTAGCTGCTGAAACCCGTGTTTGCTTTTGAGTTATTAAAAATGTTAAGGTTTCCCTCATTTTTTTTGTGAAAATAATCTAATTAAAATTTTGTAAATCCCTCTTCAGTGATTATCTATGACCCAATAAGTAATTACGTTTCAAATTTAATCGTTTTAGACTCAAACAGTTAATCTCTAGTGAACTTTGTATGATTTCAGTATCATACATGTCTTTTCATTCAGTTTACATATAATATTCCGAATATAAACTATATTATTATGAAAATAATAATAAACGTAATTTCGTATTTTTGTGTGTAAGGGCATGCGATGTTCTTATTGTTAACTTTATTCACTTATTGTGCATTTATTCATTTATTTTGCATTTATTGTTCACTTAATCCGCTTTCTTATGTAAGTGCTATATAAAACAAAAAATGTGAATAATAACTTTTTTTACATGTATATATATCGAAAACCACATACAATTGCATAATTATTATTATCATTACATTTTATCTTCGTTATATTTAAAATAAAAGGTTTTCAATGCATTGAATATCAAATTTATAATCTCATTGTTTTTATTTGCTAAATACCGGTTATGTGCAGAAAACAAAATTCATATAGCATGAATTTTTTTAGAAAAGTAATTTACAATTTGTATACCGTTATAATTTCGACCCCTTTTATATTCAGCAAAATGTTCAGCGGATTCGAATATTAAATTAGATGCGTTCGAGCTGTTTATTTTTAATTTAAAAAATCTTATATTTTTATTATGCATTAATTAGATTAAAGAAGAGAATCCAATTTCTTATTTAATAATTAACGGAGTACACACAGCTACTTATTGTGGGAAAATGACAATATTTTAGAGCAGATTTATCTTTTAAAGTCAAGATGAAGTTTTCCCAAATTATTTATAATACGCAGCCATTAATTTCATTTGGTTAATGTCGCTCTTTAACACCCATGAATCTTTGTTTCTGACACATTAAAAATTTCCAAAATGTTTTGCAAAAAAAAAAAAAATGATAACAACTTCTTTTTTTAAAAAAAAAGGTGTAAAAATGCTTCTAAAATGTCATTTTCAGTTATACTTGATTGTTAAGGGCGAAGAAAGAAAAGCTTTTAACAGAGAGAATAGCCTGGAAAAAAGTAAGAAAATATAACGAACACCACATCGTCGTATAATCAATTATTCTAGATAGACCTGAAGCAGTGATTTTATTTACCGTCCTACATCGGTTGCTTAGTGCTAAAGCTATAGCACCACCTTTTTGCTTTACGCTATTTTTTGAAGCACTTTGTTGTCGTTCTGTATTAGTGATTTTGTTCGTATTTCATGGATTACTTCTTCGCTTGCTCATAAAAAAATGTACAAAAAGTTTCTGCAAAAGCTTTTCTTGTCATTTTCTTTCCTCACTTTTTTTGAAAGCTGAGGTTTTTACTGGGCGATTCTTTTATTTGCTGACTTACAAAATGAGCCCGTTCATTGATTTATTATTTAATGCACAAGAAAGAGAAATTTGATTTGCTGATAGCTTGCTTGGTTTTTTTCCCTTGGTTGATTACAAAAAGAGTGGAGGAAAAAAAAACGTTTATTTGGTTGGCGAAGAATAAGATAAGTAAATTACTGGAAATTAAATAACAAGTATATTTGCATTTAATCTGCAGATATTGTGTAAATAATGTAAGTTTTCTTCTAAGAGTGACTTTTTTTGTATGTGCGAAGAATTTTAATTAGAATATATTGTTGCTTATTTATTGCTATCAGTGATATTTGTAATTCAGCCTCTTGGATTTTTTTGAGTGGAAAGAACTCTATTTCAAAGTACTGATTCTCAAGAAGTGTATATATATATATATATATACATATACTTATTTAAAGCGTTTCTAATGTTCATTTTTTCTGATCAAATTAAAGAAATTGTTAACATTTATTATTTACTTCACTATTTTAATGTACATTATATCAGTAATTACTTTCAAATGAATAAAAAAAAAAGTAAGACTGCATTCTGTGTTTTCGTTAAATTTCTGTTTTTGAAAACAAACAAACTTTTTTTTTTTTGTTTTTCTTTGAAGGTTATTCATATTTCTGAAAAAAAAATGTTTAAAAAAAAAATGGAGTTTTTTAAAAGATAAATTCGTTTTTAAATACTTTTATTCAATGTCACGCATTTGACATTTGTGTAAATAGAATTTAGTAATCGATTTTTTTTCTTATTTCCTCAACTATTATTTTTTTAAATTTTTAACGCATGTGCTTTCATGAACAATATACTGTTTTGATATTTTCAAAACCTAATTAAGAATTAGTAATGAACAGAATTGAGTTTTGATTCCAATCGCTGTTTTGTTATAAGAAATAATAGATTGAAAACAGAACGTAATTGAGAAAAGAAAAATATCCCGTCGCTTGGTAAAGAGATAAAAGATTATATATATATATATATATATATATATATATATATCTTGAGATATATTATGCTGGTATAAAAATAGCCCCTCGCTTGGTCTCGAGAAAGCGGTTAAAAATAACCCGTCGTTAGAAGTGTCGCATTGGACACTGAATACTCATTGAATTATGTTATTCTATTAGTTATTTTCATGCAAAAAATATCGGGTAAGTAATTACGATGGTTAAAAATATCGCATAGTGAAAAATATATATTGACAAATTATTTATGGATCGCGTAAGTTTGTTTTCACTCTTCTTTCAATATGAAATTTATTCAGTACGAGTCTCGTCTACAATATGCTAATTAGAGACACTGATCTGTAAAATAAAACTGCAAATTCCCAGAATATCAAAAGAAATAGCTTTATTCATACTAGACGAAAACATGAAAAATTAAATAAAAAATGCATCTCCTATTAATACTGCTTATAGTACTTAAATATAGTACTCTGGATTAATATGTTTCAATATGAAATTTAACCAGTAAGAGTCTCGTTTACAATATGCTAATAAGAGACACTGATCTGGAAATTAAAACTGCAAAATCCCAGAATATTAAAAGGAATAGCTTTATTCATACTAGGTGAAAAGACGAATAATTATATAAAAAATACATCTTCTATTAATATTCCTTATAGTACTTAAATATAATACTCTGGATTTAAGTACTTATAGTACTTAAATCCAGAAATTTTTAATTTGTACCTCTCCCAGAGGATTGAAGAATCCAAAAAGCTTATTTATTCAAAACCAGCTGCATGTTTAAAGACATAAGAAAGCTCTAAATGGAAAGATTTGCGTTTTCTGTTGCTTAAAAAAAAATCTCCAAATCCATTCTTTCACTAAATAGGAGAAATTATGAGTCTTCGTGTCTTGGCGACTTTTCGAGTGACACTTGTAATCCCTGTTAATCTGGATGGTATATTGCTTTGCTAATTCGACACTTATTGCAAGCCGGTCTTGTTAGTGTAAAGAATAGGTTTTGGGACTTTTTGGACATTTTTTTTTTGGCTTGAGTGTTTGTCTCACGCGATTATTTTTTTCTGCCGTCATCGCGGGAGATAACTTATACAACGTAACGGGAATCGTGGGAATTAACAGATGACGGCATTAATCCTGAGAAATGTAATTAGCTTCTTCCCCCTTTTTTTGAGTAATTTGAGGTCACTGCATATAAAGTATTCACTAACACCGCTTTTGTTCTATCTGATCTGCTTTCTAATTATTGTCGGTGTTATTAAAGTTAGTAATTATGAGTGTTTTGAAGTAAAAGGGAATTTGGAATGACGTTCTTATGTATCTTTTTTAAGCAATAGTTTTCTTAATTTTCTATTTCTTCTGGAGATGGTTGACTTTTTTAAAAATCATTATCTATTAGACGTAATATATATATGATGGTGGGTCTAAAGCCACTTGGTCATACCAAGCCCGAATGAGTGGAGCTCTTTCGAATAAAGGCAGAGATGTGCGCCTTTCGTTGTTAACGAGCACCGTTAAGGTGGAAGTACGACTTTACTTGAACACACACGACACAACGCTTTTTAGGGGATGGTTGAACTCATTCATACACTCATTCACCCATCTACAAGTCAGAAATAAGATCCGAATCAGGGACAGACTCATCCCTGATTCAGTACCCCCAGAGGTATAATTTGCTATGGGAACTTGGAGGCCTTTGCGGTCACAACATATTTAACGTGCCCTAACTGCTATTAGCCGCCAACACAGCGGTCTTTGATCCAGACGAGAACAGAAACTCTACCTTTCGGATTTCATTTCAAAATATATATATACATAAACCGTTGTTGGCGTCCTTGCTTAGGGGTAACGTGTCTTCCCCGTGTTCTGGGCGTCCCGGTTCGGGCATAATTGTTATTCTGTGTTCTATCTGTGAGTAGTGTGAATGTGCCCCCCCCCCTGTAAAAAGAGGTTGTACAAGCAAATGTAAAGACAAATAGTAGCCAAGTCGTACTCTTGGATATTAAGAATATTTGGTATCACTCCATAATGTTTAATATGACTAGGCATTGAGAATATATAGTATCGCACTATATTATGTAATATGGCTGGACATTGAGAATATACAGTATCACACTATATTGTATAATATGGCTGGACATTGAGAATATATAGTATCGCACTATATTATATAATATGGCTGGACATTTTGAATAT
Organism: Argiope trifasciata; assembly: GCA_026543055.1. Classification (NCBI taxonomy): domain Eukaryota; kingdom Metazoa; phylum Arthropoda; class Arachnida; order Araneae; family Araneidae; genus Argiope; species Argiope trifasciata. The sequence continues at coordinate 424,486 of JAPMOQ010025622.1, forward strand.
ACAGTATCACACTGTATTGTATAATATTGCTGGACATTGAGAATATACAGTATTACACTATATTGTATAATATTGCTGGACATTGAAAATATATAGTATCACACTATATTTTTGGACACTGAAAATATATAGTATCGCACTATATTGTATAATATGGCTGGACATTGAGAATATATAGTATCGCACGATGTTGTATAATATGGTTGAATATTAAGAATATATAGTGTCACACTGTATTGTATTATATGGTTGGACTATACTATTATTACACTATATTACATAATTTATAGATTATGTATTACACTATATTACATAATATGGTTTGGCATTAAGAATACATAATATCCTACTATATTACATAATATGGCTGGACATTGGAAATGTATAGAATCACATTATATTGTATAATATTGTTGGACATTGAGAATATATAGTATCGTACTATATTAATATCGTGTTGCTGAATTGCGATATCCGTGTTAAAATCCCATATTTAATTTCTTCTACTAAATTTATCGCAAAACATAAATTGTGTTAGATGGCAATTTCGAAACAGTTTTGTTTGGGAGTCATTTTGATCGAACTGCAACTCACAGTAAATTATACAAAAAAACAGAGAACTGGACCAATAAAATATAAAATACTGTTCCCTATTTCCAGGTACATTTCTTGCCTTTTTTTCTATTCTTTCCTTTTTTTTTCCATCCCACTCCAGCTTTGCGAATTCCTTCCATACTAAACGTAGCGAATCCAAACGGCAGCTCAAGGAACTGAATTCGAAGGCAGCAAGTCGTAAAACGCTGGTGATTTGAACTCCGCAAATCTTCCAAGAAGTTCTGCCGCAAAATTCATCCCCGTCTTCTTGTCAGCGACAGAAACCAGAAGAAAGGTAGAAGAAAAGGGATAGAAAGAAAAAGAAAGAATAAACGGTCCAATGGCACTCCATAACTCAAGTCGGAGACTTCTTTCTCCGACTGTGACGGTACGATACGGTTTGTTGTTGCTGTAACTGTTCTGTAGCATTTTGTCCCACGCAACGTTTAATGTGTATATGGATGTGTGCGTGTGTGTGCTATTCGGATTTTATTTGTGTGTATATTTTTCCGACGAGAAGAAATTTGTGCACTTCTTCCTTTCGGTCTGTCCCGTAGGAATAAAGTGGCAGAGTAAATATTGTGTCAACGGCTGCAAACGTTTCTTGCATTACTGTTTTGTATCTCCGTGGAATTCATTATGAGATTACATTGCAAGATTATTCCAACTACGCCGTTAGGCTTAAGGTATCCATGTTTTCTACTTTCTGTTTATTGATTCTATCTTTGCTTTTCAGCGAGAAGTAGTTTTCCAGGTCTTTTCAATACCTCCGGGGCTTGAAATATGCTACATTTGAAACATTTCAAAATGTTACAATTGAATGCCATAAAAAAAATCTGGAATGTATATTTATATTCATAGTTCGTTGTAATTTTTAAAATTAAGATATTTTACCTCAGATAAATACCTCCAGGGTTTGAAATATTGATAACATTTCAAAATGTTACATTTAAATGTAATTAAAAAAATCTGGAATAAATATTTATATTCATAGTTTTTTTGATAATTTTTAAAATTAAAATATTTTACCTGAGATAAATATCTCCAGGGTTTGAAATATGGATAACATTTCAAAATGTTACATTTGAATGTAATAAAAAAATGGAAAAAATATTTATATTAATAATTTTTAGTAATTTTTAAAATTACCTAAGATAAATTTCATGTGACGGATTCTAAATTCTTTAAATTTTCAAAGAATATATAATATTCCAGATGACATTAAGTTTTTAATATAGTATAATTTTTTTTACCTCATTACAGAAATTAATACAATTGAAGTGCTGTTTAATTTGCGGATAATTGAAAATAAATTCATTCCAAGTTAAGATAGTAGTCTTAATAAGAGAAAGTTAATTAAAAGTAATGAATGCTACGTCTTAATAAGTTAAAATGAACCAAAAGTGAAAAGCGCTATTTCTTAATGAGATAAAGTTAACTAAAAGTGATTAGTGCTATGTCTTAATAAGTTAAAATGAACTATAAGTGAAAGGTGCAACGTCTTAATAAGATAAATTGAACTAAAAGTGATGAATGCTACGTCTTATAAAGCTAACTAAAAGTGATTAATTTTGCATTTAACACTGCATTTTTCTTTATTAACTGTACATCTTACAGACTGATATGATAACAAATATTTTGCTTTTCAAATGTTTGCTAATAATTATTAGTTTTCCTTTAATTTGACTTCTTGAATATACCTGGATAAAGTGTCACTGTATCGTTCGAAAAAGGAGATTTTAAAAAAAAAAAAAAAAAAAAAAAAAAAAAAATTATTGCTTACTTCTAGTTGTTTTTAAAAAGTTGTTGCAAGGCTTGATCAGTGATTTCTTTTGATCACTCCAGAGTTTATTTTTGCCCTTCTCAGTGTTAGCAATTAATCAGCCCATCACATAAATAGACTGGGAAATTATTAATTTGGAAAAGAAATGACTCTAACTGAAATTTCATTTGGGCATTTTTTACAATTTCTGGCAAAAAATGAATAAGATTTAGAATCATTTAT
>JAPMOQ010025622.1:444785-455822 GCA_026543055.1 Argiope trifasciata
GGTTGATGTGTTGTTATAATGGTTATATACGTGTATGTGTATAATTTGTTTTATTGCATGAGATTTTGGAAAATTGCCATTTCAAAAAATATAACGACTTGATATTTATAAAGACTGAATTATTTTTTTTATAATTTTATTATGTTTATAGTATAGCTTAGGCTTTTTGCCGAAAGAAATTTGCAAGCGGATGTTAAATGAACGATGATATTTTAAAATGTTTTAAAGAAAAAGTCGAAATTCTGTAAGATATATGTTTTGCATGGTCTAAAATGAAAATAAGATATTTATCCAACAATGAAATGAATTAAATGCGTTTAACAGTAAGACATAAGTATTTATCTTCATTCATAAAAATCTCCGAGGGGTCAAGTGGAATGAAAAGAGAACCTTTGAAACGAATTTACCCAAAAACGATCCTGAAAGCTGATGGATAACTTACTTTTCGAGTGACGTTGCCGCTTTTGCCTCATTTTCCATTCGACGTTTTAAAAGAAAAAATAAATAAAATAAAGTAACGAAAAAGGGGAAAAAAAAGCAATTTTATTACATTTTTTCTCCCTTCAGCAAACCAACGTTTATCTTGTCAGATTTTCAAAAAGTTTTTGTTGTACTTTCTGAAACCCATACCTTTCTCCAAGCCCGACCTGCAGAGCAAATTGTTGCCTTAAAAAACCTTGGCTTATCAATTATTATTTTATTTGTAATTTCATTTATTGCATAAGATATCGGAAACTTACCATTTCAGAAAGTATGACGACTTGATAGTTTATAAGGACTGAATTATTTTTCTTTACTTTTATTATGTTTATATGGCTTTTTGGCGAAAGAAATTTGCAAGCGGATGTTTAATGAACGATGATATTTTTATATTTTTAAAGAAAAACTTAAAATTCGCGAGATACATGTTTTGCATGGCCTAAGTTGAAAATAAAGTGTTTATCAAACAATGAAAAGGATTAAATGTGTTTAACAGTAAGACAGATGTATTTATTTATGTTTTTATTTTCATCCGAAGGGTCAAATGAAATGAAAAGAGAACCTGTGAAACGAATTTACCCAAAACGATTCCGAAAGCTGATGGATAACTTAATTTTCGTGTGACTTTGCCGCTTTTACCTCTTTTTCCATTCGACGTTTTAAAGAAGAAATAAATAAAGAAAAAAGAAAACCATTTTATTACATTTTTTTCTCCCTTCAGCAAACCAGCGTTTACCCGGTCAGATTCCCGAAAAGTTTTTGTTGCACTTTCTGAAGCCCATGCCTCTCTCGCATACCGACCTGCAGAGCAATTTGATGCCTTAAAAAACTGGGGCTTATCAATTATTATTTTATTCGTAATTTCATTTATTGCATAAGATATCGGAAACTCACCATTTCCGAAAGTATGACGACTTGATAGTTTATAAAGACTGAATTATTTTTCTTTACTTTTATTATGTTTATTAGGCTTTTTGGCGAAAGAAAATTGCAAGCGGATATTAAATGAACGATGATAATGTTTTAAAGAAAAACTCAGATTTCGTGAGATACATGTTTTACATGGTCTAAGATGAAAATAAAGTGTTTATCCAACAATGAAATGAATTAAATGAGCTTAACAGTAAGACAAATGTATTTATCTTCATTCATAAAAATCTCCGAGGGGTCAAGTGGAATGAAAAGAGAACCTTTGAAACGAATTTACCCAAAAACGATTCCGAAAACTGATGGATAACTTACTATTCGAGTGACGTTGCCGCTTTTGCCTCCTTTTCCATTCTACGTTTTAAAGGAAAATAAAAAAGAAAATCATTTTATTACATTTTTTCTCCCTTCAGCAAACCAGCGTTTACCCTGTCAGATTCCCGAAAAGTTTTTGTTGCACTTTCTGAAACCCATGCCATTCTCGAATCCCGACCTGCAGAGCAAATTGATGCCGCTAGAAAACCGGGGCTTATCAATTATTATTATTGTTATTATTTTATTTTCACGTCTCTCATTCAACCCCCTCCCTCCCCATCTTTTAAAAGCAGAGTAAATGCATCTCCAAACTCCGCCCCGTAAATTTGCGAAGATTCTTATTTTTGTATTGATTGTACTCGCAGTGATTGACACTGATTGCAAATGATTGCCATCTTGGCTGGTGACTTTTTCTTTATTCTTTTTTTGCACGGGGCCCGTCTGGCAATAACAGCAGCAGCGGCAGAGGTGAACTTACAACCTTATTTGTTACATGCGCGTCCTTCACAGGGTTCATTAATTTTGTATTTAATATCATTCGGACGGTTGTTCGTGATATCTTTTTATTTGAGGCTGAGGAAGACATCTCAATTACAGATGAATTATCTGCAGACTTCTCACGAAAAAGGGTTTTGGCTTTCAAACACACACACACAGACAGACTGCTCACCCTTGCTTTTTGAGTTAGGTCGGTTCTTCGAAAAAATGAAGGCTTTTTTATTCGCGTGTGAATGTTTTGAGGTGTTGTGTGCGAGCCGGAGAATTTGCTGACTTTCGCGTGACTAAATGTGTGCTTAAGTAAAAGGTTAATTAATATAATCAAAGATTTTCCGTGTAAATGAAACTGACAGATGGTCTTTTAAGAATGAGAAGTTGATCAATCGATTCGATAACATTCTTCTAGAAGTTTGACTTATATTGATAACCAAATGGAAGAAAATGTGTTTTAATAAAGATGTTATTACAAGGGTTGTCATATTTGGAAAGGATTGAAATCTATATAAATAAAAATGAATGTTTGTCTGCATGACTCTTATGCCCTGCCGTACCGCTCATCCGATTGCTTTAAAACTTTAAATACATATTACTTGCAGGTACGTGTTGGTTATATGCATATTTAAATTATGTAATACATAAAAAATATTTTTGGTTCTATTTTCCGCATCTATTAACCAAGAATTAACCACCAAATAACCCGCCAAGGAGGCACAGCAGATTCAGTAAAGATACTAAATTCAAGATAGATATTAATATTTCATAGCTATTGTGCTTAAAATCTATGTAAGTCTTTCTCTGAAGTAATAGTTTTATTAGAGAGTGCGCAAGAAAGTTTTAAGTTACCCAATCACATTATTTTGCTGCTTAATTATTAGATTAAGCAAGTGAAGTAGATGCTACTAAAAGAAATATATTATACAATTAAATAGCTAATATAAGATTTTAGTTTAGAACAATGTGTTGATAACAAGGTCATAAATTGGGATTATTCATAATATTAAGATCATTAGACTATTACAGAAAATAGTCTTGTTCCATAATGAGATTATATTATATATTTAATTTCAAAATGTTCGCATTATTCATTCGAATAATGCGTTTGTGATTAAATATAATGCTTTTGAGATGACTATCTTAAGTATTATATTTATCGTAAATGTAACGATTGAGTAAATAGCACTATTTTGAATTTTGATTATTCATAATATTTAGAATGCAGAAAATAGCCTTGCTCCATATTGAGAGTGGAATTTATACTTAATTTCAAAATGTGTGCCATTCGAATTCTGCAAATGTGATGAAATACAATGCTTCTGAGATGACTACCTTAAGTATTATATTTATTGTAAATGTAACGTTTGAGTATATAGCAATATCTTGAATTTTGATTATTCATTATATTTAGATCATTAGACTATAAAGAAAATAGCCTTGCTCCTTATTGAGATTGAAATTATATATTTAATTTTAAAATGTGTGACATTCGAATTTTGCTAATGTGATTAAATACAATGCTTCTGAGATGACTATCTTATAGCGCTATCCGAAGTAACGCTATCTGAGTACATAGCGTTATCTGAACTAACAAATCTACAACTAGCGAATGTCATTAATTATTGTAATAAAATTCTAAAATGAAATTTTGTATTCAGTAAATGAAATTAAAATTTAATTTGTTTCTAATAAAGCTGCCTTTTGTATCTATATGCAACATTAATTTAATTTTTAACAATACAACACTTAAATAAAAGAATCCAGTGTTAATCATAATTGAAAATATTAATTATATAAGACACCACTGTGAAGCAAGGTGGCAGATTAGCTTAAACAATTAACTTCTGAAACGTGATCACATTTTGAAATTAAAATTTTTCTAATTTTCATTCATCTTCTTGAACTTTTAATTAAATGATTTTAGATTTGGTAATATTAAAGTTAATAAAAGTTGTTTTAATTGCTATAGCTCAGTAGTACAATAGCAAAGTTGAGAAAGTAGAGCATATGATTAAAAACAAAATTAAACAGAATATATAATGATGTGAATACATCATAGTTAACAACTGAGAGATTATAAAATAGATAAATAGAAATAACAATTGTTAATATTACTTCCTGAAAAGCTATTGTCTACACTTTAGAATCTTTTTATACTTTGCTCTACGCTTATTGATTTTGGAAATATTATTCTGCATGTTGTTATAGATAACTGATTCATTGTTCATTATATAGAAGTGATTTATTTATAAAATGTCGTTCTGAGTTGCTACTTCAAACAACAGGCAACTACACAATTCTAGTTTTTATTACAAAGATGAATAGTATGCCGTACAATGTATTTTTTCGATGTAGTATCCGTTTTTCTTATCGTATAGGGATCGTGGAAGGATGCGTTCTTCTTCGTATAGTATTCGTATCCTTAACAAAATTTCGGATTGACGAAAAAGCGCTGATTTTCTTTAAAAAATATTTGAATTTTTAATTTACTATTATATTGAAATGTAAGTTAGAAATTTTGTCAAACTTCAATGTCTTCAAACTTAATTAATCGCCAGATCTCTTATCTTTAACATCTTAATTGATTTATTTTCTTTTCTATCTAATTAAATAAAACTTTCTTTATTTGAGAACCCGTTTTTGTATTTTTGATTCAAATGGGAATCCACATAGAATTTTTGAAATATTTATCAAGCAGTGCCCATTCTTTATGATTTAAAAAAAAAAAATTCTAAGTAGATTTCGATAAAAAAATTCTTTTATCTATCTGGATTTGCATTTATTACCTTATCGATTTTAACTACAATTTTCTGAATGTAGATGTAGGAAAATGAATGTGAAAATTTTTGTCAGCGATAAAGTTTAAATAATTATTAAAATGTAATCATTGAATAACAATAATATACTCTCACATTACATATCAAACAGTGTGCAATCGGGAGCTGTACCCATTTCCCGATGGTCTTTTCAAAATTCTAATTAGATATAATTGAGATTTTTTTTATCCGTCCGGATTTTTCATTTTTTTAACCATCTGGATTTTTTTTTTTTGATTTTTCATTTATTTGTCTTGATTTGCATTTATTACCATTTGGATTTGAACCACAACTTTCTGAATGCAGATGTAGGAAAAGCATGTGAAAAATATTTTAATGAAATAAAGTTGAAATCATTGAATAATAATAATGTACTCTCGCTTTACATATCACACAGTGGGATATGTATTCGGCGCAGTACCCATATCCCGACGGTCTTTTCAAAATTCTGATTAGATATAGTTCAGAAATTTATTTTATCCGTCTGGATTATTTATTTATTTTAATTTTTCATTTATTTGGCCTGGATTTGCATTCATTATGCTTATTAATGCATATTATTATTTCCATTAATAAATGCATATTTGCATATAGTAAATGCATATTATTATTTGCATTTTAACAACAGTTTTACGAATACAGATGTAAATAAAAGTATGTGAAAAAGTATTTTCAAAGGATGAAGTATATATTTCATTTTAATAATTATTCCGTGATATTATTCTATAATTCCATGATATTCTTATTTGAATAATTATTCCATGATAATTATCCTATGAAATTCATTTTAATAATTATTCCAAAAATATTTTCATGGAATGATTATTAAAATGAAATCATTGAATAATAATAATGTACTCTCGCATTACATATCAAACAGTGTGTAATCGGCACAGTACCCATATGCTGACGTTTTTTTCAAAATTTTGATTAGATATAGTTCAGAAGATTTTTTTTTTATCCGTCTGGTTTTTTCATTTATTTTGATACAGGAAATAGAAGATACAGATTTCATCAAACTTCAATATCCTGAAACAGAATCAACCGTCAGATCCATTGTCCTTAATAACTATCTATTGAATGGACAGCCGTGAAAAAAAAACTGACGAATAAAACACAATCCCGTGAAAAAACTTGAAATAAATCACAGAAAAATATACATGTTACGTCGCCAAACATTGTTATTACATTGCTGCTGCCTTCAACTGGTGTTTGAGGTTCGCCAATTACATCGGAAGACGAAAGTGTCTGAGGCAGTATCAAAACCCGTTCAATGAAAAAGAAATCTTCAATTTCCTCTTCTTTATTTCATTCTCTTCCACTGCTTTTCTTTCTGTCTCTATCAAAACCACGGAAGCTGGAAGTAAATAAGTTCCGTGTGACCGCTTATGGGCTGGTCGAAGAAAAGGGAAAAAGTGCGAGAAAAGGGGATAAAAAAATAAAAAGAGGGAAAAAAAAGAATTAAAAAGAAGAAAAGTTTACGAACTCTTCATCGTCCAGGACAAAGCTTTTCAAGTAATGTTTCGCCGAGTACAACGTTTCCAAAGTCGTCGACCCACACAGTAAATCTGCTTCTCATTCGTGTGTACAGAAAAGCACATCAAAAAATGATTTAACCACACACACGCTTTTGCAGATGAAAATAAACGATGAGTTTGTTCACGAACAAAAGACGGTTTTGGGTTATTAGTGTTTTCTTTTTTTTTCCCCCTGTTTGCCAGGAACCTGTTTGGACCTTTATTTGAAAACAGAGGAAGGACGTAGAACCTGTTAGCTCTACATAATACAATGTGAATTTTTTTTGTGGATTGGCTTATTGTCAAAAGTGCCGCTGTCAGCGTTAAAAGTAACTAATACTAAATGTATATCATTTGAATTTTTTTTTTTTTTTACTTGCTGTGTTGCATTTTTAAAAACGTTATTTTCAGATTGTTATTTCAGTTTTACTTTTTTGTGAAATGTGTTAAAATGTTTTTAAACACTGTGAACTTCGTGCCTTCAACGATTTTAAACATTGGTAATTTTGTTAAGTATTTAAATTTAATAATAAGAATTTTAATTTTTTGCATTTTGTTATCTCAGAATTTGCATTACGCGTACAAATCATAAATATAATTTTAAAGTAACAGTAAAAGTAACTAAAACTAAATGTATATCAGTTGAATTTTTTTTTCTTACTTGCGGTGTTGCATTGCTAAAAACTTTATTTTCAGATTGTTATTTCCGTTTTACTTTTTTGTGAATTGTGTAAAAAAGTTTTTAAACTCTCTGAACTTTGTGCCCTTGAAGATTTTTAACATTGTTAATTTCATTCAGTATTTAAATTTAATGAATGATTTTAATTCAAATGAAATTGTTAAAACTCGAATTTTAATTTCAATTACATCTTGTGAAATCAGAATTTTACCTTACTCTTAAAAATCATAAATATAATTTTAAGGTAACGGTAAAAGTAACTAATAGTAAATGTATATCATTTGATTTTTTTAAATTGCCGTGTTGCATTTTTAAAAACTTTGTTTCCAAATAGTGGTTTCCGTATCACTTCTTTGTGAACTGTATTTAAAAGTTTTTAAACACTTTGAACTTGGTGCCTTCGACAATTTTTAACATTGATAATTTTGTTTAGTATTTAAATTTAATGAAGAATTTTAATTTAAGTCAGAATTTTACATTACTCGTAAACATAATTTTAAAGTAACTGTAAAAATGACTAATACTAAATGTATATCAGTTGAATTTTTTTTTTTTTTTTACTTCCGGTGTTGCATTTTTTAAAACTTTATTTTCTAATAGTTATTTCCGTTATATTTTTTTGTGAACTGTAATTAAAAGTTTTTAGACTCTGAAGTTCGTGCCTTCGACGATATTCAACACTAATAATTTTGTTCATTACTTCAATTTCATGAATAATTTTAATTTAAATTAAATTTTTAAAACTCGAATTTTAATTTTAGTTTCATTACTCGTAAAAATCATAAATATAATTTTATTTAATTAATATTTTATGTTATATAATTTTATCTATATCGGCTGACATGTACATGTTGACACGTATTTGTTAATATGATAAAATGACTAAGTATTTATTTAAAATTAAGTACATGACTTATTGGACAAGTAATATCTTTTTAAAAAAATCGAAATTTTAAGAGAGAGATTTCATTTTTATAGTTAATAAAATATTTTCTTAGATGCAATTTTTAATGTATTGAGCAATTTTCAAAACTACTTCATCCCATTTATTTTTATGAAATTTATAACATCTGGCTCTCTATAGATTTTACATAGCTGAAAATTATATCTTCTTCTCCAAATCATACTTTTTCCTGCATTTGCATTCAGATAATTGTTGTGAAAATCCAAATAGTAATAAATGCTAATACAGGCAAAATGAATGAATAATCCAAACGGATAAAAAAATGAAAATTCCAGATGGATATAAAAAAAACCCCTAGAAGTTACATCTTTATTGATCTCTATCTCACAAAGAATAATTCGCAAAATTTTTCTTTCGAAAATGGCTATTTTATTTTCTCCAGGTTTGGTCTGGTTCCAGGCCTCCAAGCCATAGATAAATAATAGTCTAATTAAGGTTTTATATATGTAGTAAATTATGTCATCTTATACTACATATTAAGATGTTATTTTAATTTTAAATTTATACGATAAAAACAAATTACCAACTTAATCTGTATGAATAATTTCATCCAGGTAAAACTTTATGCCTTTATTTACCCATGATAATCCGATTAATTGCTTTCTGTTTCTGAATTAATGTAAAGAAACATTAATACTATAATAAACATTGTTATGAATTACTCATTAATGAGGGAATATTATGGGGAGCTATAACATTAAACTCATTCTTGTTTATTTACTTATTTGACTTTCATTTATTTTTGAAGCTTTTTAATGTGGTTAAGGCTCTTTCTTTCTATTTATAGCAAAGCTAGTCTACAAATTGCAATAAAAATGCTTACAACTTTAGTAATAAAATTTGTATGCAACACTTTATTACTTCCGCACAAGTCAAAGACCAGATACACTCTTCGCAACGCTTATAATAAAATATTAAGTAATGACTTTCGAGCTTAAGCATACAAGAGTAAATGCATAAAACTAGAAGAAAAGAACATGAAATGTTACAGTTTGCGAAATGAGGAAACTGAAAATACCAGTTTTAGGTAAAGTTCATCACATAATCCGGCTGCATCTAAAAGTTAGGGGCAAATATCTTGGAATAAAGTATGAATTATGTATAGTAAAAAGGTTTACTAACTTTACATCTCAATATAGAATTACATTTACTTGTATCCAATCTTATTTCCTTGTTTTTAATATTACTCATGTGTAATTTTATTTTCGGTGATAAAATAGCTATAAAATCTTATATATGGACTATAGATATTTTTTTGTTATAAGTTTAAAGTGAAAGACGGTATTAAATCAGCATCTTATTTCAGAGAATGTGAATAAACAAATAATCTGCTTAAAAGTAATTGAAATCATTTAAATTTATAAAATTTTATGAAAAAAATCAGATAACATGCTTGAAATGCAATTGCAGACTATTTTATAAACAGCATCATGTTGTTTATAAAACATATAATTATGTCTCATGAAGCCTGTTCATATAAATATATAGTTTTTGTCTGAATCTTTACATAATTAAAACTTTAGGACAAGTACCATATATTAAATAAAGGTTCAGAAGTTTTATTGTAATTTTTTAACACGAGTATTAAATATTTGTCAAAAGTCTATTGAAATTAAAGAAGAAATTACAAGAAGATAAAATTGCTGTCTTTGATAAACTATTTTTCTGGATTTTAAAGTAATGTTTGGTACAAAGTAATGTTTTTTGCAACAAGGTTCTAAAGTTTGGAAAAGAAAACTCTCACTTTAAAATATCACCTAATATTTAACAATATTTTATCATTATTTTGGAAAAGTCAAAAACGGGTGTAAAAAGTTCTGTATGAAGCATTTAACTGGTTGCATTAACTGAAATATTTCTGATATATTATGTACAATTTCTTTACGTAAAAGCACAGAGACTACGTTTTTAGTAGCTTTGGCATTTTGATCCTTTTTTTATGGAACAAATTTGTGTTGTGCAAGAAAAATATTAATTTATGTAACTACACAGAGACAGTCTTTTCAGTTACTTTGGAATCTTGATCCTTGTTTCATAGTAGCAAATTTGTTATATTGCTTTGGGTATACAATGTAAATAAGTTGTTTTTACGTTAGTTGTGTTTTTTTCTTATTAAATTGTATTTATGATATATATTTTTCGTATATCTTAAACTTTTAAATGTATCGTTTTTAGGTTTAGGTTTATTATTATTATTATTTGTCATTATTTGATAGTTTTTCGTTCATATACATCAAAATTTCCACGCGAATAGAGTCACAAGTAATAGCTAGTACTAGATAATAATATATGAAAGCGATTTGTTTTGAATAATTGATCATAAATTGTACAGTACGATATAGGGGCAATCACTAAAAGGCGGAAAATGGAGATATTGTACAATTGGAGGTATCAGTTATTTAAGTATCCAAGGAGACAAAGTATACAAATGTATCTAAAACATAAACAGCTCAAGTTTTTTTTTGTGGAGCTTAAAATTTCGAAAATCACGTCATGTTACACAACTAAAGAAAGTCACATTTCATAAAATTGCTATATATTAATGAATATTGTACTTTTAAAGTACTTTTGGACACTTATGCGCCGAAACCCTTCACGAATGAACAATGTAGCCATGAAAACAAAGCATGAATGGGCGAAATTTCGAAATTTATTTCCAATTATCAGGCAATATCTCATGTTCGGATCTCATGCCGAGTGCCGTCATTGGCTCTTTCGTGATATTGAATCGAAACTCTACTGAATTTAATTGCACTGCCTTCGGCACTGAAAACATTGATTTGCTCTCCACTGATTTATAGGATCTCATACCAAAACACTCGATTTCAAATTCATGATACTAAATGT